>CM070876.1:174542477-174664977 GCA_036365515.1 Torymus aiolomorphi
TCTCGTCGTACATTGGTTCGAAATAAAAAAATATTCTAAAGTTGTTCTTTGATTGTGTTTACCTCAAATATTTCTGAAATTTATGAACCAATCATTTTGCCAAAAGAACTCATCCGAGAACTATCAATAATATACCTCTACAATGAATTTTGAAGCGAATAAGACAATTTTACTCTTGTAATAGTTGAACATATAAAACTCATTTTTTTTCATTTTTCAATTTTTACGTTTTTGTTAATAACAAAAGAACCGTGATAGCTAGAGAATTAATTTTTCTTAGAAAATATAGGTAATTTAATTCTCTTTCGAATGCCACCCACCCCATTTAGATACATAAAGCCGTTCTCGATAAATTACGATTTAAAAAAAAATTGAAAAAAATTTTAACCTCAAATATCTCCGAAATTTATGGATCAATCCTTTTGCCCAAAGAAGTCACTCGATTGGTATACAAAATCTACCCCTACAAAGAATTTCAAAGTGATTAAGCCAATTTTACTATAGTTATTGAACGACAAAAAAATCACTTTTTTTTTAAATTATTTTTTTTCTCAAAAAATAATGAATAAAAAAACCTAAAAATTTAGTAAGTTATAGTATTTAATATCCTTTATAACCAAAAAAATATTTATTTTAATATCTTTTTTTAATTTCCAAATATAACCTATTTACAAAAAATTACGTTTTCATCAATAACTTATGACGAAATATAGCTACCGACTTTTTTTTTTAAATTGTAGATAATATCCTACATACAGAGAATTCATGATATATAAACAATATTTGTTCTAAATATTAAAAAAATCGAAAATAAAAATTTTGAAAATTAAAAAATGGCTATAAAAAAAAAAATTAAATTTTACAAAAATAAAATATTGACTCCAATTGTAGAAGCAAAATCTAAAAAAAATGATCACTCTCCCGTTAAAATCGGTCGAGTAGATCATGAGATATCAGCGTATACGGACATACATACATACACACACACACACACACACACACACACACACACACACACACACACACACACACACACACACCCACACACCCACCCCCCCACAAACACACACACACACACACATACTCACTCACACACACACACACACACATCCATACGGACAGTTTCTAAAAATAGTGTATTTCGATTCCAAATTTGCTAAATAACATTTCTAACACATTATCTCATTAACTTTTTTTTTACTATCACAAAGCTTCCTCTAGGAGGAAGCAAAACAGTTTATTGGGATTTTTAAAAAAACTATTGTAATAAAGATGAAAATTTGATTTCTTCACAGAAAAATGTGCAATTCAATTCTTTACATGCCTGTACTTCAAAAACGAGATTTGCTCAATTTTCAAATTCAGATCTTGGTTATTCGTATGTTGAAAAATTGCAACGTGAAGTATTTTTTACTCGAAATAAAACAGCAATTATAAATTTATTTTTAAAAAATGAAGGTTGAATCAAATGTTATATAATTGAATATTTAGTTCCTTTTTTCAATAATTTTGTGATAAGAAATATTTAAAAAACATGATGATATTTTCATTAAAATGTTGCTATTAAAATTTTCATTATTGGCATTTTAAGTTGACAAACGAAGTTTAAGAAACTTAAATCGCAATTTATTAACAATTTACTTCAAAATATACCTTTGGAAAGGGGGCAAAACATTTATTAGTTTATTACCCAACTTTATCAGTCTGGATCTTTATCAATGACGCAAGCTCTACTGTAAATATTTACAGGCACTTTGTTGATATGTAGGCTATATTGCCATCACTGATTGGTATTAAAATACGAGCATACAATATAGCAACATTGAGCAATATAAAAAATCTTTTAACTACTACGCAATCATATTTTGTTAAATAGTAATCAAATGATTATAAAATATGAATTTTATGATAACAATTCGTTGACTTAATGTTGACATCACAATGATATCTTTGTTATAAATAAAAATATAATACAAAAATTAAATTATATTAATAATAATTTGGTCTTTTAAGCAATGTCAAGTCCAGTACACTTAGCGATCCATTTATAATATTTGTGAACTCTTGTGTAGATGCCAGGGTGATAGAATGTGGAGCCTCATTCCATATTAGAAGATAGTCAGGGTATACGAACTCATTTCAGGATATCTGTTGTTTTAAAATACATTCTTGTATATTTCACAGATTTTTACTAAGTGAGACTTGCCTATTTAATAGTTTTCCAGTACACTGTAAGACTGACAAACAAAGTCAACATTGCATTCTTTATATATTGAACTTTACTATATTACAAAATCTATAAGACATACATTACACTAGTTTTTTTTGCGTGATATAATATTACTTTATTAACATGTAATTTTATAATATTAGACAATTTTGATTCTCTTAGTTAAATCGCTTAGGTTCTGTGAACATAATTAACAGGTTAAGCTGTGTAATTTTATATGAAATTTCTATTTATTATTTAAACAGTAAGATAACATAATTATAGATTTTTAACAACCTAATTTTTAAACATTTTTCCAATTTTGATTTTACTACATACTAAGTTCTCTAGATCATTGACAAGAAATTGTAAGTTTTATGTAACAAGAAATTGACAGCTTTTATGTAACAGTTTTTGTTAGTTATTGTTTTAGTTTTTTTATAGGTATTTAAACGATATCTATATCCTTCGTATTTGAGAGTTCTATTCGAAATCAATTCTTTGCATGATAAGCAAAAATCGTCTATTTTATGTATATTTTGGTGTTTAAAATCGTTTTTATAAGCTTAACTCGTCAGGAATTGATTTTAGACGAAAATATTAAATAGGAATAAGTTTTATTTCAGTGTTATCTACAACTTCTGTATTTAACATTTTTGTGTAAAATCAAATCCTGTCAAGTTACAGCCGAAAATCGTCCATTTTTTAACTTTTTTTAACGTTTTTCGCAGATATCTTAGGCAAATATTGCTCGTAGAGAAAAGTGTATAACAGAAAAAATTGTATTTTAATTAGTTTTAGCAGATAAACCGGTACATATTAGCTTAAAATTAATTTTTCTCTATATGTATAAGGCTTGAAAATCGATTTTTTGCAATTTTTCTTTGTGCCCGCATTTTGAAAATTTTTGATCGATCTTTCTCGTTAGAGAACTAGCACTTAGGCATAATTAGAGGAGTATTTTCCCGCAATCCCGATGAAATCGGTCGAAAATTCGCTGAGATAATCCATAAACTTGATTACATACGAACGTACATACATACATACATACATCATAGAAAACACTCAAAATAAACTATTTCCGGGAGGAAAATAGTTTTTATACAGTAAATTGCTAGTTTTCGGGAAGTTACAATTTTCATTCTGGTGAAAATATAAGGCGCTTCCGAGTAGCGGTCGTGCCTAAAAATGAGACCTGTCCTGTCAAAATCGATCGAGTAGAAGCTGAGATCCAGACGTATACACAGACACACACACACGCACACACACGCGCACGCACGCATGCACGCACGCACGCACGCACGCACGCATACATCCATACAGACATTTTTTAAAAATCATGTATTTTGATTCCTAACACCTCGAAAAACAATTATAACATGTTTTTACAATAACTCAAAAAATTACTATCACAAAGCTTCCTCTAGGAGGAAGCAAAAAGTAGACGTATTTCATACAAAACACATTTTTTTCATATTTCAATTTCTTTCTCTAAAACTAGTCGACAGAATGGATTCAAATTTTTACAGATTGTAGCTTTTTATATTCTGCATTACTATGATTTTTCTCAAAAAAATTGACCGTTTAGTTTTGGAGTTATAAGCTTTAAAAAAAAACACGTTTTTGTTAATAACAAAAGAACCGCAATAGCTAATTAATTTTTTTTTTTAAATATAGGTTTTTTTACACGGCGAGAAATTTTGTAGTGAAAATTACAAATATTCGAGACAAAATTACCAGTTTCTATGGTAATGGATGGACAAACTGACAATTTCAAACTTTTTACTAAAGTGCCTTGGTAACATTTTTTTTAGTTAATTTAAATTTAAAAAATTAATTTTTTTTATCCATATTGATGGATATATAGTATTTTAATATAGAAATAGAAACAGAAACAAGGATGAAAAAACATTAAACTGAAAACAAACTTTACGGAAGCGGGATTCGATCCGACTATCTTTGGGTTGAGAGACCGACGTTTTACCGACTGCGCCACAGAAGCTATTAGGAACAGTCATTTGAATCGCCGTTATTACTTATTGAAAATATGTGTATTGTTTTCATTTTAACGTCGCGCACGCCTCTAGTATCAATCTCCTGAAACACAATAATGCGCAGTGCGCATGCGCGAGTAGACAAATACCAGGTTATTTGGTAAAATTTATCAGTCACGAATATCACGGCTTTTGACAGTTTGTCCAAGCGCTACCAAGGCACCTTGGTAATTTTTACTTTAAAATTTCTCTCCGTGAATACTCTTTCGAATGCTATCAATCCGATTAAAATATCTCAATGTTATCATTAAAAAAACGCAAAAATGAATTTTGCGACAATCGAAAATTCGAAATAACACAAAAACGCATCGGCGAATCCAAAAGAGGATTTCCTTCCCCCATTCTCACAAAAAAAAACAAGAAAAATGAGACCTGTCCGATTAAAATCGATCTAATAGATCCTGAGATAAAACGGTACACACATACACACGCACGCACGCACACACACACACGCACGCACGCACGCACCCATGCACGCACACACACACACATACACGCACACACACACCACACCACACACACACTCCCACACGCACGCACGCAAATCATGTGATTCAAACTTCTATCACCTGAAATTAGTATTTACAAAACTATTACAATCATGGTAATATGTATTGTCGATACACATTCATGTGTTATCGATGTCAAAATCGCACATAAAATATTCTCAAAAATAAGTTGATTAAATGATAGAGAAATAATTATCTAGTCAATCAGAACGATGCAGATTAATATACGTAAAAAAATATCCACATTTAATCATGTATCCATGAATTCACTCATCTAATAAATTAGAATGCTTCTATTACAATCCGGTAAATAAGACCAAATAAAGTAAATTAATAAACAATAATGCTAGAATACAATAACTGACCGATTAAAGTGATTACTTGATAAAGTAGTGTGCTGGACAAGTCCATGTTATATACATATTATATTCCCGCACTATGGATCTAGATCTATTGTTGTTTGATAACTGCCTTAGAGACGAGAGAAACGAGTTTCACAGGCCCTCACTATATGAGTAAAAATATGGACGGCACGTTTCAGTACGTACATAAGAAACGGTTTGTTCCTTCGGCCCTCTCCTCCACGGATTTTTGATTTTATGTTCATTAAAGCAATCTAACAAGTAAATAGATTTGCAAATTTTAAGATTATATATAATATTGAACATACAAAATAATCGTAAAGCGTATCTATTTTAAAATAGTCAAGACTTTTCTGTGGGACAGTTACAATCATTCCCCTTGGTAGTAAATAGTATATTCTAAATGAGAACTTAAAATATCATTCATAATTTGTTCAGTTTGAGTTAGGTATTGGTTTCGTACATCTTAGAACAATCTTCAACCATAAAAGAAAAAAAATTAACACTTTTTTTGTAGAAAGATGATTAATAAATAGTAGTTTTCGTATGGCATAAAGTATAACTTTACGTTCTAATTGGTAATTGTTGGATATGATATACAGTAGTAGAAAAATCAAATACAGAAGGTAGATTCGGTGTCTCGAAAAGAAATTTTTTTTACTAATTGAACTTACCGTAAGCCGTAAAATTTTGGTGTATTTTCCACATACTTATTTTGGGAGTAATCGTTCAGTATCTAATCGTGTGACGTTATTAGCAGGAAGAATTAAGCTTAATTTTTTCTTAATGTTTAAAATTTTATTTTTATCAAAACAAGTATTTTTTATACTAAGTTAGGTTTATAAATTTTAGAATCTGTGTCCAGTTTTATCTACAATCCATTGATAGTATTTGTGCACCCTAGTGTACACTCCAGGATATGTTCTCGATCCCCAATCTGCATAAGTGGAAATGATTCCATAGAGCTTACCATAAATAACACCAGGTCCACCAGAATCACCTTTGTTGAAATCAGGGGTTCCATTGCCCGCACAAAACATATTATCGGTTATGGGATCTGACCTGAAAACTCTTTGACAATGTTCTTGATTCACTACATGTACGTATGCAGCTTTCAAAATCGCACTATTCCCCTGATCTGGCTAAAAATAGTTCATTAAACTAACTAAAGAAATTCTAAAAAAAGGAAATCTTTCTCTGTGAAGGATAAGAACTTACCCCTGTCTTTCCAAAACCAGAAATCTGCATCAATTCACCTTCTCTGGGAATATTGCGTGGCTTTGCAATTTCTATAGGTTGTTGTTTAGTATTAAAATTAATAGGTTCTGTAAGCTGGATGAAAAATATAATGAAAATATTCGTGTTAGTCACAAGTTCTTAGTTCATGATCAAGAATTAAAATTTGTACTGAAATTTATTTAACAATTTTCGAAGTTGTATAAAACTATTATTACACACATTAAAATACTAATATTGTCATGAATAGTGGTATTGCACACACCCACACACACACACATACACACGCACACACGCACACACCCACACACACACACACACACACGCACACACACACACACGATCTCTGAGTAGTGAAAGCGGGGCGAAAGGAGAATTTTTAGTTTAATTGGAAACGGCCCGGTAGAAACGACAGTTGTGTAAATGACTTCGTGTAGCTTGGATTTTATAATAGTTGAATTTTGTAAAAATTAGATTTATCTTTTCTTTATCGTTGTGTTACGTATGTGAGAAATAAATGAAGTGAGGTGAAAAAATATGAAAAAATATGAACCGACCGACCCGAAGTTTCTAGTTATATACACCTACCTTATCAAATGATCATTAATAGAATTATAAATTAAAAATAAAATAAACACGAGTGTTAGAGTCAACTATTTCTTTCGTACTATCATTAGCTTGGTTATTTCGTGATTGTTACATAAATGCTGTTGAAGACCGCACGCTACGGTACAGAAAATGTATGGAAAATTTCAGTAGTCTATGTATTATTGTACAATTTTTTGTGATCACGTCGTGCGCACGTCGTAAAACGTATACCGTGGCGCGCGGCCTTTGACAGCATTTATTGTAACAATCTTTGACAATCTTTCTAACAATCTTTGACAGCATTTATTGTAATCACGAAAAATTCCATTTAGCAAAAATGTATAGAGTACTGGAAGTTTCCAAAAAATTCCTTAGGCGTTTAAGAATATAGTAGTTCGAATCAAATCCCAAAATTCGAAAATTCGTTACACAACTTTTGCATTTGAAAATACAGGTTTAAAACAGCAAAAAAATTGTTTCAAAATTCGCTATTTGGTTCAATAACAATCTCTATTATTCCGCTATGGTTTATAATATTCCTAATACTTCAAAATTTATTGTGTAAAAATTTCTGAAAGAAATAGTTGATCTGAACGAAGTTCTGGCGAGTTGAACAGAAAATTACATTAAACTTTTATTTTCGCAAAAAAAAAGTTTATTGGGATTTTAAAAAAAACTATTGTAATAAAGATGAAAATTTGATTTCTTCACAGAAAAATGCGCAATTCAATTCTTTACATGCCTGTACTTTAAAAAACGAGATTTGCTCAATTTTCAAATTCAGATCTTGGTTATTCGTATGCTGAAAAATTGCAACGTGAAGTATTTTTTACTCGAAATAAAACACCAATTTTAAATTTATTTAAAAAAAATGAAGGTTGAATCAAATGTTATATAATTGAATATTTGGTTTCTTTTTTCAATAATTTTGTGATAAGAAATATTTAAAAAACATGATGATATTTTCCTTAAAATGTTGCTATTAAAATTTTCATTATTGGCATTTTAAGTTGACAAACGAAGTTTAAGAAACTTAAATCGCAATTTATTAACAATTTACTTCAAAATATATCTTTGGAAAGGGTGCAAAACATTTATTAGTTTTGTCACGGGGTGGTTGTTAGGGTTAGACGCGTTTCATCTGCACGTCTTAGCGGTTCAACTCCTTGTCCTCCGGTTCAACTCTCGGGCACCCAATAGCCAGATTAGACAGCGGACGCTACAACGTCGTGCAATGCTAAACCTAATCTAGTTACTTACCGTGCAACACGCAAGTCGGAGACTCGCGCTTTATTTCTGCCAGGGACTCGAACTCCTCACCGGGTCCCTGGTTCGTGTGCCAGCTGCTCAGATGTAAAACGATACGTTCTCTCTAACGTAACGACCGCGGAGGCGGCGGGAAACGGGGAATGACTAAGGTCGCGAAATGATAACTCAAGTGGTTAAAGTTAATAACAAATGACTATTGTTTATTGAATGAAATATGATGGTTTGGTAAAAGAGTAATAATATAAAAGGAATGAACTTAGATATTCACGGAACGGGTTAAATTGATATGTTGAATAATCTATCCTAAGGGTGCGCCAGCACAACGCTAAAGACGTCAGTTGTCTCGGAGGCTGACGTCACGCTCGCGGTAATATACGCCGAGCACGCGCGGTAACATACGCCGCGCGTACACGGTATTCTACGTCGCTCATTCATATTCATCGTTGAATACGCGGGTGAGAGACCGGTCATGCTCGCTGCGCGACACACACGTGACAGAGCACGCGCGCGCGCGAGAGAGAGAGAGAGAGAGAGAGAAAGAGAGAGCAGGTTATACCGCGCAATGTAATCTGCGCACTTGTCGGTTACGAAACTGCCGGCAAATTAAACTTTGCTGGTGACCTTCGATAACTGATGATCCGGGCCTGCGCTCTCTCTGCGCTTGCTCTCTCCGCACGAGAACGCCTATTCGAAGCCGCTGTCCAGGAACGACGAACCTGGACGGGCGGTTACGCGCTATTACTCGCGTCGCGGATGATGCGTGCACGCTTACCATGCTAGATTTTAGGTGGACGTAACTTGGTGGCCTAGCTTCTTGGTGTGTATCCTCACGACTCGACTGGCTACGTAGCTCGATCCCTCATGGTATCTTGGACTGTAGCAATACCAGGCGAGCCGGTCTTCTGCTCGAGGAAATCGCTTTGTATTGACAGTACGGCAGGTAGAATCAGCCTGTCGCACAGTCTTGGAATACTTCACGTACATTCCACGTAAGTACGTGAAGTCATACTTCTCCAGCGGAGAAATAGCCTCAGGGATCTACACCTGTTCACTCCTGAGGTTGGATGGATGAAAAGACCAATTCTCCATCGTGTAAATTGCGATTATAAAGTCGCGCGAACTCGAGCGCGTCTCTATCTCACGAGTGACAACAACAAGATGGATGCCGGGCTCTCTCGCGCCGGCTCGCTCCTCGTCTCGTCGATGCCGCTCCAATTCTGCATCGACGCGCCCTCTAGCGTTCGCTACCATGAACTTACTAATTACCGACGTCGGTACGGCAGGCCGTGACAGTTTATTACCCAACTTTATCAGTCTGGATCTTTATCAATGACGCAAGCTCTATTGTAAATATTTACAGGTACTTTGTTGATATGTAGGCTATATTGCCATCACTGATTAGTATTAAAATACGAGCATACAATATAGCAACATTAAGCAATATAAAAAGTCTTTTAACTACTACGCAATCATATTTTGTTAAATAGTAAGCTTTTTTTTAATTAAAAAACACATGATATCAAAAAAGCTCTTTAATTAAGAATGTACAAATGATTATAAAATATGAATTTTATGATAACAATTCGTTGACTTAATGTTGACATCACAATGATATCTTTGTTATAAATAAAAATATAATACAAAAATTAAATTATATTAATAATAAATTGGTCTTTTAAGCAATGTCATGTCCAGTACACTTAGCGATCCATTTATAATATTTGTGGACTCTTGTGTAGATGCCAGGGTAGAATGTGGAGCCACGTTCCATATCAGAAGATACAACACCAGCCAGTTAACCGTTAGTAATGCCTGGACCGCCAGAATCACCTTGGCATGCATCAGTAGCTCCCTTACCAGCGCAGAACGTATTGTTTGTGATAGGGTTACGAATGTATCTTTGTGTACAAGTTCTCGGGTTCACGATAGAGACTTCGTCAATCTTCAAAACGGTAGAAGCAGTTTGTCATTCCAAAAATTTTGTTTCATTATTATTAAATTTGGATAACAGATAGAAACTTAAGATGCAATGAAAATATAAAAAATACATACTCCTTCCTTTCCATGGCCAGAAATTTTCAAAGCATCTCCTAGTTTACGAGGTTTAGTTGCTACAGGAACTGGTTTTTGTCTTTCATTAAATTTCATTGGTTTTACCAGCTATAAACGAACAGAGAATTGAGTTTTGATCTTCTATGAAATAAATAAAATATACTTTTACATCAAGATAAATTTTACCTTAATTAAACTAATATCATTATCATTGGTGTATTCATCGTAGTCGCAATGAACAATGACTTTGTCGATTCTAATTTACGAAAATCGAAAATTCGAAATAAAACAAAAATGCATTGACAAATCAAAAAGAGGATTTCCTTCCCCCCATTCACACAATCGAAAACAAAAAGAGACCTGCCCGGTTAAGGTGGTTCCCTCGAAATAAGAGTTGATTCAACACATACTTGGAATTACACATATAGGTCAATAAAAACATAACGAATGTCATATCCAAATTTCAGAACATTTTATCGTTTGGCTTCTGAGTAATTGCTGTGCAAAGTTTCACGGATTACACGGGAGATATATCTATATATATCAAAACTGTCGCGTTTTGTATCTGTTTACAACAATATCTATGCAACGAGATTCAAGACAGACTTGGAATTTTATGTACACATAGAATATATAACAGGGAATGTTTTCGCGCAAGAATGAAGTAGATTCATCGTTTCATTATTAAAATAGAGCGTCTTAAAAAATCTCGCTTTGGCAGACTTGATATGTTTCGAGGGTTATGGACGCTCAGCGCGCCAGCGTGCGCTCTCTATCTCTCTCGCTCAAAGCTGTCTATCTCTCTCTTACCGAGGGAACCACCTTAAAATCGATCGAATAGGGCCTGAGATAAAACGGTATACGTACACACACGCACGCACGCACGCACGCACACACGCACGCACGCACGCACGCACGCACACACACACACACACACATTTTCTAAAACCATGTGATTCGAACTTCTATCACCTCTATTCGTGTTTCTAGAGCGATTTAACGAAACTTAAAATTTTACTATTACAAAGCTTCCTCTAGGAGGAAGTAATTTTAACCGGACAGGTCTCATTTTTTTCTTTTTTTTTGTGTGAATCGGGGAAAGAAATCCTCTTTTTGATTCGCTAATGCGTTTTTGTTTTATTTCGAATTTTCGATTTTCGCAAAATTCATTTTTTCGTTTTTTTAATGATAACATTGAGATATTTGAATCGGACACATAGCATTCGAAAGAACATAAAAAAACCTATATTTAAAAAAAAATTACATTAGCTATTGCGGTTCTTTTGTTATTAACAAAAACGTGTTTTTTTAAAAGCTTATAACTCCAAAAATAAATGGCCAGTGCAGCTTATAAAATCTCTAAAATTGGACCAACGGAGATGGTTTTGGGCTACTTTTTGTATATATATGTATATATTTCAATAAAAAAAAAATTCCCTGAATAATAAAAAAATTGGCCTCTCCTGTACCTTCTTCCCTTAAGAAGTGAATATAGTAAGAATTACCCTTACTCAATTTTGAAATACAAATTTTAAAGTTTAAACTTGTTTGAACTAATTTTTCGAATAATCGCGATTTAAGAAATGAATATATTAAGAAGTACCCTCACTCAATTTTGAGATAAATATTTTAAAGTTTGAACGTTTATGGTTCACGGGCATTTAATTATATGTACACTCATTTTGCCTTCACAAAGTTATGTAAATGTTTTTATTAGCTGCCACTGATATTTATGTTTACATAATATTTTATTTGCTTTTTTTTTATTAAGATGGTGTAAGAAATGATAAAATCAACAATCAACGATATTTTATAGAAAATAAAAGAAGAGGATGACGATAATTATAACGCACCATTAAACAAAAGTATAATTTCAATTTTTATAATATATACACAATTATTTATAATAAAGATACACAATTATGGAATAATAATATATTTATAATGTAAAAAAATGGAATTATTACACACGATTTTGAAAATGTGAGTAAGTTGATCTCACGGTAGATAGCAAGTTTTTAATTTTATATTTTAAAATATTACTTTTTTGCTTTTTAAATTAAAATAAGTTTCAAATAACAAATAATTTCAATAATAAGAAAAAAATATTCAATTTTTTAAATATTAATGAATTATTAAATCATTGAAAAAAAGTATAATGAATAAAAATATTTTATATTTAAAATATATACTATACATATAGGAACGCTACATTAAGTTGGAGGGAGTTATGTGCCAATGAATTGGCAACGGTTTTTGAAGGTTAGGTAGTTTTCCATCAACACCCCTTATCGGATTTCAGCAGATTCGACCACCTTTACACCATTTGTTTTGGACGAACCATATACCAAATCAAAGCATCCATTGAAAACTATCATTCCTTTCAGCTTTTGAATGGGCGATGCACCCTTAAAGTAATTTTTCAAAGGTTAGGCAGTTTTCCATCAACAACCCTTATCGGATTTCGGCACATTCGGCCAACTTTGCACGATTTGTTTTGAACCAACCTAAATACCAAATCTAAGGTTTCAATGCAGAATATCATTCTTTCAATTTTCGAATGGGCGATACACACTTAAGCTCGTTTTTGCTTCCTCCTAGAGGAAGCTTTGTGATAGTAAATTTTTGAGTTGTTGTAAAAACATGTTATAATTGTGTTCCGACGTGTTAGGAATCAAAATACATGATTTTTGAAAAATGTCTGTATGGATGTGTGTGTGTGTGTGTGTGTGTGTGTGTGTGTGTGTGTGTGTGTGTGTGTGTGTGTGTGTGTGTGTGTGTGTGTGTGTTTATACGCCTGGATCTCAGCTTCTACTCGGTCGATTTTGACCGGACAGGTCTCATTTTTGTTGTTTTTTTTTTGCGTGATGGCGGGTCAAAAATACGTTTTTTGATTGGGGCGATGCGTTTTTGTTTTTTTTCAAATTTTCGATTTTCTCAAAACTGTTTTTTGATTTTTTTTTAATGATAGGATCGAGTTATTCGAATCTGATGGGTAGCGTTCCAAAGAGAATTAAAATACCTATATTTTCTAAAAAAAAGTTTTTAGCTATCACGGTTCTTTTGTTATTAACAAAAACGTGTTTTTTTTAGAAACTTATAACTCCTAAACTTAACGGTCAATTTTTTTGAGAAAAATCATGATAATACAGAATATAAATAGCTATAATCTGTTAAAATTTGAATACATTCTGTAGGCTAGATTTTGAGTAAAAAATTGAAAAATGAAAAAAATTAGTTTTGTATGTCCAACGATTACAAGAGTAAAATTGACTTAATGGCTTCAAAATTTCTTTTAGAGGTAGATTTTTTATAGTTCTCGGTCGAGTTCTTTGGGCAAAATGATTGGTTCATAAATTTCAGAGATATTTGAGGTTAAAAATTTTTTGAAATTTTTTAAAAATCGTAATTTCTTGAGAACGGCTGTATGTATCTGAATGGGGTGGGTGACATTCGAAAGAGAATTAAAATACCTATATTTTCTAAAAAAGATTAATTTTCTATCTATCACGGTTCTTTAGTTATCATCAAAAAGAAAAACGTGTTTCTTTTTAAAAACTCATAATTCCGCTACCACTACCTACCGATACGATATCTACCGCTAGGTGGTGTGGAATGAGGAAACGTCATTGAGTAGGCATTCGATGATTTTTTTTTAATTTTTAAAAAACCAACCAACAAAATGAATTAAAATGTTTAAAAATTATATCTATTATAATCTATTATAATTATGAATTATGCATTATGAATGCATTATATTCTAAATTATTATAATTTATTTGTGAGTTATGAACTTTTTTTAAAAAACACGTTTTTGTTAATAACAAAAGAACAATCACAGCTATAAATTTTTTTTTTTTCTTAAAAAATATGAATTATGAAATATAAAGAAAAAACATGTTTTTGTTAATAACAAAACAACCGTGATAGCTATTTGTTTTATTATAAAATATAGATATTTTACTTCTATTTCAAATGATAACTTTATTTATCAGCTCAAAATTTATATAAATTTGATATAAATAAATAATAAATAAATAAATAAATTTAAAAATTAACAATTTTAATATTCATAAATGAATTTAATTATAATTATGCAATTAATTTTTTAAAAAATTATAAATTTTAGTTATTAAAAATTAATTAAAGGAATCAACAAATTACGGTTGAGGAAACTACGGGCCAATGAATTGGCAGCGGTTTTGAAAGGTTAGGCAGTTTTCCATCAACAACCCTTATCGGATTTCGGCACATTCGACCAACTTTGCACGATTTGTTTTGAACCAACCTAATACCAAATCGAAGATTTCGATGCAAACTATCATTCCTTTCATTTTTCGAATGGGCGATACACCCCTAAGTTCGTTTTTTGAAAGGTAAGGCAGTTTTCGATCAATAACCCGTATCGGATTTCGGTGCATTCGACCACCTTTGCACCATTTATTATGGACGAACCATATACCAAATCAAAGCTTCCGTTGAAAACTATCATTCCTTTCAGATTTTGAATGGGCGATGCACCCTTAAAGTAATTTTTTTGAAAGGTAAGGCAGTTTTCCATGAACAACCCTCATCGGATTTCGGCACATTCGACCAACTTTGCACCATTTGTTTTCGACGAACCAAATGCCGAATCAAAGCTTGCGATGAAAACTATCATTTCTGTCAGCTTTCGAATGGACGATGCACCTTTAAAGTAATTTTTTTAAAGGTTAGGCAGTTTTCCATCAACAACACTTATCGGATTTTGGCACATTCGACTACGAAATTAAATTTTTTTCTACTTTTTTGTGGGTGAAAGCTAGATTCCGCGATAACTCAGTTTCCCCAAACCTGTAAGACCTGATTTTAATATACACATATTTTTATGTTCTTTCGAATGGAATAGGAATTTTATGTGTCCATACGGGAACTAATTTTACGTATGTATAGGCATCCTCTTTTCCCCTTTGATAACGCTGATTTTATTTGTATTTTTTATAATAATTAAATTTACACCTTTTTCCTCTATTCTTAATTGTTTCTGACAAGAGTATACGAACGTAGAAGAAAAATCTGCAGAGTACAAGTATAGAAATATGTTATTTTTCGTCTGCAATATTATTTGCCTCGAGCAAAACCGTACATCCCTGGAACGATAAATTCTTTGCCCAAGGGTCGACTCGCTCTTCACGTGATACTTATTCTTTTATTTACATTGGAATGAGGGAGAAGAAACGCCCTCACGCAAAAAGAGTCGCTGAATAGATTTGCTGATACAACACTTGAACATTTCCGCTATTAGTGTAATATTACTACGCTATCATCGTGATCGGAGTTCTAGCAATCTTTTGTTGATGTTGTGATAACGTGGGGATTACCTACTACGCGCAACTTCGAAGGAGTAGTTCAACTCTTCGTAAGCTAAGGATGTAATGATAAGATGACCTATTTCGAAACAAAAGTTCGTACAGAAAAGAACGACATTTTTTTCATCAAAGTATGCGTTTCTCTTTCACTTTGTGCTCTGAAACAACCGATTTTACAAAAGTTCCCAATTTCAAAGTTACAACACGTTTTTTTTATATACTATATTATGAATATTACGCGCACGCGTGCGTCAATTAAAAAGCCTCTTTTTCGACCTCTAATTACTATTTTGAATAATTGATATTCAGACCACGCCAGCGTCAAAGCTATTCAAATAACAAGAACAACGTTAGGCACGAACACTGGTTTATTCCCACAAAGCTTCGCCCCTCCCACTCTCTCTCTTTTTAATCACCGCTCGCTACTAGCTAATATCAAACCAACGAAACAAAAAAAAGCAGCAGCAGCGCGAGGACAAAGCAGCAGCCTAATCACGCGGTGCGGCTTCGACGTGTCTCGCGGCGACTCGTAATTCGGCTTATTTCTCTCTGCTCCTCTCCCTCTCTCCCCGTGGTAAACACGGGGGGAAGAGGCTCGAGCTAAGGGTTTATTACCCTGGAGTCAGTCGCCGCGGGTGGAGCTGCGGATAACTGCTGTTCCTCTACTTCAACTTCTTCTTCTTCTTCTTCTACTTCCCGTCTTCGTTAGTAGTTGGAGAAGCAAAGAGGGCGGCGGAAATTAGAGAAAGAGACAATAGAGTTCCCCCCCGTGCACGCGCGTGCACGCTTTATGACGAACGGTAGAAAGAGAGGAGAGAGAGGAGCTTCGCATAGTAGGGATAAAAATGTTTCGGAGCGGAAAAAAATTATTTATTCGGAAAATTTATAGGGATGGTTCGTTGATCGTAAATACAGCGAGTTTACGTAGCGTGTTGCATTTTTGCGGCTATATTTCGTTACGCGGGATTTCTAAATTTTTGCCGCGAGGCAGGAAAAAGACGACGAGAAAGCGAGCTCGTCCTTTGTTATGCGGAGAATGAGGTTGCGCGGCGGCTCTTCCTTGTATAGCTTACGGATATTTTGCCGAGAGTTTAAATTCTTATGTGTTTTTTTATACTCCGTACATATTATTTATCGCTGTTACGATATACCCGTTTGAATTTAATGTTTAACAGGACGCCGCAGTTAATGTATTATTATATGAAAGTACTGTAGTATATTTTATTTTCTAAATAAAAAAATATGACAATTTTCCAAAATCCAAAAGTTGTCCGCACTTGATATACAAATTTTGAAGTGATTCCCAAAATTTCAGCTATGTCGGTTAATTCTTTACAGAGAAAACTTTGAAAAACTAGTTCTGTTACTCCGGCATCCCGTTAATATGTATAAAATGTGCATAAAATTTAAGAAAATATCATACAATATTATGATTTTGTGAAACTGTTTTTCGCCAAGAGAAAATCAGTAATAGATATATATCTCTTTTCCTTCACTTATGAAGTTACCATAAATCACGTTTGTTCTCTATTAAATGTGTCTTGCCTCTCTCGCCATATATCTACTTTTGGCCTACTGTGATGTAAATTAAAGCTGTAGATCAATCATCATTCTCAAAACCTCTTGCACATTTGTGTTCATGCTGAACGCTTCTTCAGTGACGTGTTAATGCGATCAAACTTCTTCATTCTAGACTAGTTAAAGTTAATAGAGATTAGATAAGTACTAAAGTTTATTTAAAGCGACATTAAGTTCAAGATCAAACCTTAAGTTAATCATTCGTCTTTGTGAAATTCAAACCTCCCATGATACGACACAACTTGCAAAATTTCTCAAATTAACATTCGCACCGACGTTTAATTCCATCTTCATATTCCACCTATTTCGTCCCTGGTAGAAATTCATCTACATGAAATGGCCAAGAAGTTAGAAAATAACTAGTAAAACTGGCTAATTAATGGCTATGATGAAATGATTTTTCGATCATTATTTGCCTATTTCTTAGATTGACGTCACAACAAAATATTCGTATTTCATTTTCTTACTAATTCTATCGTATATGAAAGAGCATTAAAGTGCATTAGATGGCTTGCCAAAATATAAATAAAATTAACTAAAAAATCATTTGTTGCACTCCTTCTATGAATAATTCAGTAAAACTTTTATTCTCCATCTGATTCTGTTTCTCTCACTCCTTATCATAATAGCAGCCTTCTACTAGCCATTTTAAAAAAACTGATCAGTTTTAATACCTTTAAAATAGTCAAGAACAATCTTGTGCTTGTCTTCGAAAAACTCATTCTATTTACCGGGAGCTAGAAACTGGACAAGATAAATTCCCATTTTATAGCAAGTTTCTAAAATAAATAGTCAGTTATTAGTTATAAAATGTTTTGGATTTCCACCAGGGGTATAAAGTAAAACATAAATATTCTTACAAAGCTTCGCACAGTCCCTAAAACAAAAAAAAAAAGAAGTTAACAACGTATGTTTTAAAACCTCGTAAGAAGCCCAAAAATATTTATCCCACTAAAAAGTTACGGGTAAACAAAGAACCGCAAACCACGCGCCTAAGCTATTACGAGAGAGCTCTGCCCGTTACGCGGGTTGGCAAAGTGCAACGCGCGACTTGCTCCTGACGCCTCCTGAAATATTAGAGCCCTCGCGCGTTCAATGCAGATGAGCTCTCTCTTCCTCTTTTGCCCCATCTCATTGTCCTTCTTTGTCCTTTTCGCCAGCACTAAATAAGCCACGGCGCACCGCCCTGCGGCCGAGCTTTCTTTATACTCTTGATTCCGTACACAGCCGGCGAAGCCTCTCGCAGAGCCTCGGGGCGCGGGACCAGTTCGACAGCGAACGGGAGGAGTCGTCGTGTGTTTTGCCATTTTCTTTTTAATTTTCAGAGGTGAATGCTTTGAGCTCAGGATTCTTTGTCGGGGGATATATCGAGAGGTGGGTAATTAGCGGTTACGAGTGGTGACGGAGGCGGTGGGTATGAGGGAACAATGGTGGTAGAGGAGAAAAAGGAGGGTGATGCTCGCGGGTCGAGGTTTCGTGGTAAGAAAAGCAATCGCGAAAGAAGTTTCTGGGAAAATTACCAGAGGGCTGTTTGCGAACGTACGCGATAAATTTGGCGTATTAGATGGGAGAGAGGAGGAACTTTTGTACGCGCCGGTAAATACGGCGAACGAAGTTTGATTTGTAGAGAACTGAAGTTAATAATCAATGCGATATTTAAGAAGTTTGTCTAATAATATATTCGATTTATATTTATTATATCGTAGCGACTTTCATATACGTACATGGGGGGAGGTGTTTTATCAGAATGGTAAAATGTTAGATGGATATTTTCTCAGAAAGGTAAAAAAACAAATTAGAATATCTTATGATAGAAGGGTAAATTTTCCGAATGTTTAAAAATGTATAATATATAAAAATTCGAAAAAATTTGGCAAGAAGGCCATAATATCTTCATTAAATTATTTTTATATGATATGTCATGTCAATTTTTCGAATGCCATTTCTACCTAACGATTAAATTGTAGAAAATGCAGTGATTCAGAAAAGCTAAAATGTCGACAAATGAGCTGAAAATCGTATAGGAATGAACGTTTGAGATTTTTCGGAATTTTATTTTTCTAGTAAAAAGTATTTTTATAATTTCATGCAATCTGTTTTCAATTTTTATAGACACAAATTTTTCTGATATTTTCTTTTCGAAAATAATTTCTTGTGTATTCTGAATAACTCCTGTTCGGAATCAACAGTATCGGATTCGAAAAATAATTTAAACGATAGTATATTTTCTGAAAAAATACCCATCTAACATTTTACCATTCTGATAAAATACCTCCCCCCTACGTACATGTGTAGTTCTAAAAATCATTAGTTAAATCACATCGAGATTTCTTCACTTCATAATATGAATCATAAGAATACTAAAGAAGGAAATGTTGCTAATATTTACCATAATTATTCAAAATAAAACTGGATCGCTTACAAAGTCACCAAAAAATATCTCTACGCAAATACTGACACAAAATATAACAACTATCGATACCAAAACAAACATTCTCTTCGCTTAAAAAAGAAAAAGAGCACCCGATGCAATTTTTCACGCTTCATCAGTCGGGCGCGCCAAACGACCACACACACAAAAATCCGCTGCTCGCGAACGAGAGCCACGCGCATGCACTACCGGCCGAGCAAATATTGACGGTGGATGGGAGACCAATTGGCCGCGAAGAAATCGCAGCTACGCTCGCACACGCGCGCACGCGGGTGCAAATCAATTCCGCAGCGGAGATCCGTGCAAACACCAATCGAGGCCTTAATCTCTCTTACGCTAGAGCTGCCACTGGCCGAGTAAGTAGATAAGTCAGGCTCGAGTCGGACGGGAAATGGAGCTCTCGCTCTCTTGGCTTTTGATTGATCGTCGACGACGACTAATTGCCCCCCACGTGCCCGCGCGAAGTGGAGGAACGTCTTTCCGCCGTAATGGAGTATCGCGCGCTATTTATCTCCGCTGAGGTTGAGCTAGGTCTCTCAAAAGAGAGAGAAGACTCGCTTCGATTGTAAAGAGACGGTCGTGCGAGGGGGTCGTTAGTGGATGCCGGAAATCTGTCTTATTCCGAGCTGACGGCGGCTGACGCTCTATATGTGCGGATTCACGTTGTTGGAGCGAATCGTTGCGATGCGATAATCCATAAATTCATCGGCTCTGCGCGGTTCGCAATAGGATCGTTTTTTCCGGGCTAGAAGTGACGAATTGGATTGGTCTATTCACAGATGTTGCTCACTTGCCTGCGGCGCGCTTTCCCTAATTTATCGAAACAATTAATTAAGTGGAATTGTTATGTATAAACAGGACTTTAAATGAGTATAATACGAATGATTATTTTAATGATAGAATTAAAATTGTTAATGGTGTGCTTTTTAAATTAAATGTAGTGGTCATTTTAACAAAAAGTATTAAATTATTGAGACATAATAATTTTCAAAGTGATGAGAAGTTTCATTTAATTCGAAAACGAGTGCTTTGATGACAATCGTACTTTGCTATCAAAAATATGAAAAAAATTATAATGTAATCTAAAAGAAATTGTATCGCGAAGAAAAATTTTGTAATAAAAATTACTGTATCTGATAGTAAATGCTGGTCAGATTCGTATTCTCATGACAGTTAATACAATTTATAGTACGATTTGCTATTATTTTGAAATTTTTTACCAGATGTGTAGCAATTTTTTTCTAACAATTTTGATTATAGATTTATAGTAACTTTGTAGAGAATATATTTAAATTATGTTTTGAGATAAAGTGAGATGTTTCCTTACGTCTTATTGTATTCAGCCATAAAAAAGGTATGATAATTAAAGAGTTACATTTATTGTACAATAACACTAATAACTATATTATCCACACTTTTAATATCCTACAACTTTTCTCTAAAAGACCCCGCTATGAAAAAGATTCGAACAAAACTTACTTATTAACCCCGCGAGAGTGGCTCACCGTCTCCTTCGCCCTCGATACACAAAAACCCAGGCTCTGCCACGAAAGATACCCCAACTTTACTTTCAGCCAGCATGTGTGTGTGCGCGCGCCCGTCTTTCTCCTGTTCATCCCGTAATTAAATAATTTCCAGCGTATCCCCACTTTCTAGCAGCGTTGCCCTTCTTTTCTTCTCCTTCGCCTCGAAAATACGTGACGCGCGTTCGAATAAAAATCCACCTACTCCGTCCACCACTGGCGTACTTCCGCGTTCGAGCGCAAGAAACACACGTCGTCCAGAATATAAAGAGAGCGGGGGACAATGCTGCTGTCGCTGCTGGTCACTCGACCAGTTCTTCCTTTTTTCTCTCTCTTACTCGCGATACGGGGACCACTTACAGGTAAGGTACGTAGCTATATGTATATATACGTACACAGGCGAGTAGCGCAGTTGTCGGCTCTTTACGAGAGTTGGCCCGCTACTCCAGCGGCCAAGTGACCCTCCAAACGTGCGCACACATGCACGCACACTGGGATCCACTGTGCACCTTTGAGCCACGTGCACACAAGACGTTTCGGTTTCTTCTTTTGTTATGTGTGTGTGTGTAGATGGGAGAACGAGCTGAAAGAGTAGGAGTATTGACGGTCCGAGTCCTTACGGTCGGCTAATTTCTTTTTCTTTTGTGCGCGCGCGCGATGCAGTTGAGTTGAATTTCAGACAGCTGGGGTTCACGAGCGATGACGATGATGGTGCTTTAATATCTTTCGCATGATACTTTCGAAGGTGCTTTATAATAAATGAAATGAGAAGTGTTGTGCTTGTGTGAAAATCTATAGATAAATAAACTTTTGGGTACCAATATATAAAGTATTAGCTTTCTCTCTGGACGGGTAAGTGTCAACATCTTTGAATTTTGCTCCCGACTTTTTCGTGCATTTCTGAAATATTCTTTCACTCCTTGGAGTGCTTTGTTCACAGAAAAGTGGCTCCACCGGCTCTCAAGCTCCTCGCCTAAGGGCCCATGTTTTACACGGTGTCCTATGAGCCAGGAGTTACTTTTCTATTGAAGACACTTGCCCTAACCTCCAAGGCTGGCAATCATAGCTACCATCAACGAGCAAATCCCGGCCTTCACCATCGGTGAGTGTTAACTCCATCACCAGCACCAACACCACGTATCAGCATTTGCTGGCCACCACTCCTCCACTGCACTGCACCACACTGCAAGTCGGCGCACGGTTCCTACTGCGGCAGCTTTCTAATTATCCCAACGGCGAATTTTGAATTCAGCGGGCCAACCGACAGCAGACGGAAAGCTGTCAACAATCACAGAGGCGATTGTGTGTTATTGTAGTGGAACATGGAGAAGAGGTGTGCTGTATGCGGTGAGTCATCGATGAGAGTGCTGGGATTATGCCCGATATGTGGCCAGCCGTGTCATGCCAAATGCTCCGGCAAGAAAAAGAGTGCCCCGTGTGACCTATGCCGCATTGCGGAGCAGAGACCAACGTCAGCAGAGGCGTCATCCTTCATCAAGCCGAAGAGTGCGCAGGTGAGCAAGCGTGCATCGTTGTCGCAACGACGCACGCCCAATACATCTAATATTGCCGCCTCCCACCATCATACGCCTCTCGGCTCATCGACGCCGGCTGCCAAGCTCTCCGCGCGTAATAGTAGCGCGCATGGGTCGTGCGCGCTACTCGCTACCAGTGTGGCTAAGTCTGCCGGGCAGGTAGCTGGAGCGCAGGGGCCAGGAGCGCCAGAGAGAGGTGCCGAGCGGGCCAACTGCCCACAGGCGCAGTCTGCTCTGAGTGAGAGTACCGGACGGGTCACCGACACTCAGGCGCCAAAAGACGCATCACAAATCTGCGAAGTTACGGGAGATATTTCATCGGCAGTGGCGAGCTCAAGTATTGCGCAATCTTCCGCCACCAACCAGATACTACCCCGCCGCTGGGGGATGTAAACCTGGTTGGTGTGACAAATGTTTTAATTCCTGTAAGCACGCTGGAGCTCTTTTTCAGCGTTTCGACATGCTCGAGAGGCAGTTGGACGAACTCAAGCTCCTTGGCAGCCGGAGCCCCGCGTCGTGCAGCGCCGACACCACTCACTGCGATGAGGGTCAAATCAATAATGCGGAGCTGCCCACGCGGGTCTCTGTTGTCGAGGAGCAGGTGAGCAACCAAAATTGCTTACTTGAGTCCCTTGATTCCAAGTGCCAGCTGCTTCTCGAGGCCAACTCTTCACTAAAAGATAAATTAGACAAAGCGTTTAGCAGCTTCGAAAAGCTCCAGCGTGCTCACATGGAGCCAGCGAATTTAAATAGCTTAATTTTTAATAGACGTGAAGTAGGTGACATTGGCAGCTCTACTTCCGCTGCCAGCACAAATTCAGTGCTATTATGCCCGTCCTCTCAGCCGGGCCCTGGGGCCTCTTCCGCGTGTTCTGGGATTGATGGATCTGAGTCCTGCGAGGTGGTACTTAATGGTATTTTAAAGAAGGATTTTGTATACACGGAGGTATTAACCAACCAAATCGCCTTCGCGGTACTCGGAACCATTTATCCCCCATTAAACAGCGATAATATTCTTGGGACGCGTGTCTTGGTGGTCCGGAACCCGTCTGAGAGAAATGGAGGTGAGGCGGCGGGAGGCTTGGGGTCGCGAGCAGGCGCATTGCCCTCCTGCATAGTAAGGCTCAGCAGCCCGAGCCTGGTCAGGGATGTGATGCGAGCTAAGCGCTCGCTCGCCAATTCTTACTTTACCACAAGTAACATCGATCCCGAAATGCTTGGCCCGGTTTTAGCTGCTTGTGTGCCACACCATAAAATATTCATAAATGAGATGTTGCCCCATGATAAGTTCCAGGAATTTAAGAGCCTGAGGTCCATCGCCCAGGGGCTGGGCTTTAAATATGTGTGGCACTCGGGTGGTAGATTCCTGGCTAGGGATAAGGGGGCGAGCGTGCGCATATCTTCGCCACAGCATCCGACCTACAAGTCATTCAAACGACGTGCCAGTCTGCTAAAAAAAACATCTGCCCAAAAGCAATCCGTCAAATGCTGCAGCCACTAACAACGACATAGTTGTTGCGAGGCAGGGAGCAGAAGAGGTTGTTGGGTCGGCGCCTACATCATGACTGGGATCGACTGCTTGCAAGGGGACGGGGGGTGGATGTCCTCTCAAGGCTGGGTTTCTTAATATTAACTCAATCAGACCTCGTATAAATAAGCTCCGTCTGTACCTGGTTGAAGATCCCTCCTACCACCTCTTTGGCATAGCTGAATCTTGGCTTGGACCTGACGTTGATGACAGTCTCATTCAGATTGATGGCTACTCAGTGCTTAGGCAGGATCGTAATATAAATGGGGCGGAGTTGCTCTGTATGCACGAAACGACTTCACCATCACGAAACTGGCGTCATCTATGACTCAGGGACTGGGAAAACCCTCAATCCCTGAGTACTTATTCTGTCGTGTGCAGCAGGGTTCCTTTCCTCCCATTTTGGTCGGTGTCATTTATAGACCTCCACACATTGCCATGCAAAAGGACACCGGCCTTTTCGATGTTTGGCGCGACCTGAGTAGTGAGTATAGTCACAAGTTTATCATGGGGGATCTGAATGGTGACTTGTCATCGGCGTCCGATGCTGATGCATATTCCATCAGAAACCTTGCCACAGAGTTGTCATTACATATTGTGCAGCATGGCCCAACACATCACACGCCCACGTCTCACAAATGGATTGACTTAATCCTCACGGACGAAAACGACGAGGTACTTGACTATGCGAATGAACACCTGCCCAGTTTCGGTAAGCATGCTATCATTGATGTTACCATCAACTATTTTGTGCCAGCGCGAGTAGGGAAGTCCTTCTCCTACAGAGATTATAAAAACGTATGCCCTTCATCTCTCAATGAATTGCTTGCGCGCTGCGATTGGGTAGGCATGAATTCGATTGAATCCGATTTGAGGGAGCACTAGATTCCTTAAACGCAAACCTTAACTCTGTCATAAATGATTTAGCGCCTTTAAAAACTGTGAAACCCAGTCGAAATAATGCTCCTTGGATTGGTCCTGAGCTGAGGGAACTAATCAACAAACGTAATGCGGCCCATAGGCGTTACAAACGCACTGGGCGAGCGGCAGTGTTCGATGAGTTTCTTCGGCTCAGCAATGAGGTCGACTCACGCTTTGCTCAAGAGCGTAACTCCTTCCTTCACAAGCATCTCTCAGACGCTCTTGATGCTAACAAGGATATATGGAAGGAAATGCGTAAACTCGGCCTTATTCCAAAGCGAAAAGAGGAGGACCTTTGCGGCTTCACGCCGGGAGAGTTAAACGCTCACTTCGCTGGAATCTCCGTGTCCCCCCTTGAAAACATAGAAGAAGCTATGGACACTATTTTACTAACAAGTGAGGAGGGCTTTTCCTTTAAACAGGTTACACTGAGTGATGTAATTCTTGCAATTTCTCACTTCTCCTCACAGGCAAAAGGGATGGACGGAATTCCTCGGGAGGTGGTCGTGAAGGCTCTCCCTGTCATTGGTGACTACTTGGTCAGAATTTTCAACTCCTCCTTCGCTCAGGGAATTTTTCCGGGCTCCTGGAAGCAGGCACAGGTAATTGCACTCAAGAAAATTGCATCGCCGTCTACAGTCTCGGACTTTCGTCCTATAGCACTACTCTGCTTTCTTTCTAAGGTGCTTGAAAAAATTGCCCACAACCAAATCACGGAGTATCTTAATAGCAATAACTTACTTGACCCTCCAGGCCGGATTTCGCAAGCACCACAGCACGCAGACGGCACTTCTCAAGCTAACCGACGATATACGTATAGGCATCGACAATAGACAACTGACGTTACTGCTACTGTTCGACTTCAGCAAAGCCTTCGACACCATCTCACCAACAGCGCTTCTGCGTAAGCTCTGTCGGCTGGGGTTCTCCAGGGCAGCTCTCCTGTGGATTCAATCATATCTGAAAGGACGTACCCAGATAGTCACCTCAAATAGCAAAGGTAACTCTGACTGGTTAGAAACCAATCTGGGAGTTCCACAGGGATCTGTCCTGGGTCCACTGCTTTTTTGTCTCTACGTTAACGACTTACGTGACGTACTTGACGGTAATACTATCAGACATATATTTTACGCAGATGACCTTCAAATCTACTTACACACGACAAAAGACGAAATTCTGGAGGGTATTGATCGGCTGTCCCATGCGGCGCAAATGGTGGCTGAATGGGCGGCGAACTCGGGCCTGCACCTCAATGCTGGTAAGACCAAAGCCATTGTATTCGGCTCCAGGGTAGGAGTTAATCATATAAGCTCATTAGATCTGCCAGGTATTGGTGTGCGGCCTGGAGAACGCATCCCCTTCAGTAGCGAAGTTGCGAGTCTCGGTGTTACACTGGATAGTAAATTAACATGGAAACCGCACATTGACCAACTCACAAAGAAAGTCAATAAAGCCCTATACAGTTTGCGGTTTATTAGGGCGTGTACCACCGAGATTCTCCGCAAAAGATTAGTCGAGTCCCTAGTTCAACCCCACCTTGACTACTGTACGGTGGTCTACTTGGACGCGTCTGACGAACAGCGAGCGAGAGTGCAAAGATTGAGCAATTCATGTGTGAGGTACGTTACTGGGGCTAGGAGGGATGAGCATATCACCCCTACTTGAGACGTCTGGGCTGCCTCCGTATGGACTCACGCAGATTCTACTTCGCAGCCCTGCTACTATATAAAATAATTCCGATGCGTGAGCCCCGTTACTTGGCTGCCTTTTTTACAGTGAACCAGCCTAGGCCAACAAGCAGGGGAGTGCAGCCGGAGCTTGCTTTCCTGCCTTGAACTATAAGACGGGTGATAGAGCGTTTCTGGCTCAGGGTGCCCGCTTTTGGAACTCCCTCCCCCCTCCCTGCGCTACCTTCCATCACTTTCATCATTCAAGAGGGCTGTGCGCCAACACCTGCTTGATCTCGACGCCTAGCCTCTCTATAAGGATGCTTAGAGCTGCCAGTGCGGGGACCTTTATATAGTTTAGTATTAGACTGCGGATTAACTTTGATCTGTGATTTTTTGACTAAGCGGCTGTGATACCTTACTGTGATATTTTATGAAATGGTTAATGTATAACTGTAATTATTTTCCTTTTAGCGTATAGTACCAGCTGTGATATTTTCTCTAGTTTTATTTATTTATTTTGTCTTAATGAAGGGTCCTCGTGATTTTTAATGATTTTTATGTATTTTATTTTTATTTTATCATATGGTTCTTTTTTATTATTTTTTTATTATTTTTTATCGTAATTGAAGGTCCTCGTAGACAAACATATTTTTATGTATAATTTATATATTTGTATCAGGTTGTATTACTTTTATTTTTATATATTTTTATTATATCTTATTTTACTGTATTTTATTTTAAGTTATACACTGTATAAATTCTGTATTAATTATTTTGCCGCGAAGGCAAATAAATCGTATCTATCTATCTATCTATCTCTCTCTCTCTCTCTCTCTCTCTCTCTCTCTCTCTCTCTCTCTCTCTCTCTCTCTCTCTCTCTCTCTCTCTCTCTCTCTCTCTCTCTCTCTCTCTCTCTCTCTCTCTCTCTCTCTCTCTCTCTCTCTCTCTCTCTCTCTCTCTCTCTCTCTCCCCCCCCCCCCTCTCTCTCTACTCTTCCACTTCCAAAGAACTTTTAGCACATGCAATTGTATGCGTACGCTTTGCCTTGAGCACACTCGAAGCAACCCTTGTTTGGTCTTTTGTTTTTTCGTAATCCAATTCCGATTCTGCATAAAGTAGAGCGTTTTAACGGTATATACCGTTATATACGAGCTCCGCGGCTGTATATAAATCCAGCGCCGCGCGAAGCTATTACCGCGATCGCGGTCGCATAAAAACTGAGGAGTGGAGAATGCGCCGCGATGTTAGGATCGTAAAGCTTTTGTGATTCGGTTCCGCCTATACCTCGCGAGCCGCCGCGGGCTTATGAAATTCTTTAGAAAAGCCCGCGGAACTCGCGATAACAAAGAAAGGTCTCGAGGAAATCGAGAATCGCGCGAGTCGCGGTGCACAGTATGAGAATTGCTCGTGAAAGAGTTCGAGGAAAAAAGACGGTAACTAAACGGTTTCTTCTCTACTACTTTCCGCAGACTCGTGTTACTTTAGTATATTTAATCCAGTTTATGTAATACAGACTGTTTTTACTTTCATTTGCACTTAAAATTCTGTAAATAATTTCTAATTAGAATTTGTTGTTAACAAAAAATATTTATTGGTTTATTTTTTCAATCTTTATTTGTTAATAAAGAAAAGATTAAGTGCCTTTGCAGTTTCTTATGACCTTATTCTTGAATTACATACATTTTAGAATTGGCTTTCAAATCTCTTCTCTTTTATTGGATAGAGAGTAATACATGTTTTGCTTTACTTCGAGAACCGTCTTATTGCACTTAACAATATTGTCAGCTTTTATTAAAATCTGAGGGAACACAATAAGTCTGCAAAGTCTGTATCAAGTCTATTATTCGTAAAACTTTGTAAATGTGATGCAGCAGATGCCAATATTTTAAATGATTAAGTGTGAGCCAATCATTTACAAAATATCAATAAATTCAATAATACGATGCTTTGTATTTATGATATATTAAACATTAATAAATAAAAATGGTTTGTATTGTATTTGCATCATGATATTCGAGACGTACAAAGATTAATAAATATACATTTATCATAAATCATTTTAAAATTTCATTAGCCGTATATATATTAGTAAATCGGTAAAGCGTTTATTTTAAAGAAAACTTGGAAACCACACCAGCTGCACATGCTTTGGCTTTGGCCGCCATTTTTCTTCTGAATTCTATTTCCGCAATGTGACGACGGGATTTCCTCTTTCGCATTTCCTCTCACTCGAATATCCAGTCCTGCTAAAGTATGAGTCAGAAGGAATGAAAAAGATGCAGAAAAAAATGGAAAAAAGTGAAATGGAGATGTAATCTTTGAGAACAGGTCAATAAATTATAAAGAGCACTTTAAATGGTATCTATTTACATATACTGCAGTATTAAATAAAAAAAAATATTTTTTCATTTAATATTGAAATAAATGTTTAACATATTTTAGTAAGTAATTATTTAAATAAATATATCGATCGAGGTTCTTCAGTTGTATTCCAAGTATAATCGTTAAAAAATGTGTATGAGATTTAAAAAGTATAAAATTCATTTAATTTAATAGAAAAATAAAATTTCTCGATATCGAGTTAGTAACCGAACGTAGTCGTAATGTCATTAGCGTCCATTAACTTATCATAGGTACTTTAACGTAATTTTAACGAACATCAGTTAACTAACTTTACCTTTTTATGTATTTATCATAAAAAATTTAATTTACATTACTCTGTTTTAGAGATAAGCTAAATACATTGATTATGATTTTTATGTTTTTGCTTCAATCTATAATCTGCATAACAACGCTTAAAATCTAATAATTCAACGAAACGTTTTTTATAATACCGAGTTTTATCCCTGATTTGTTTAACTTCAACATACACCGAGAATACTCTCATTATCATCGGCCAACCTGCTCATCAATGAAGCACGATCAATTCCCGTATACACATGATTCCTTTCGCTGTGCAATCTCTCAAAAAATACGCGAGAGAAAAAGAGCGTAATGTGCGCACATCGCTCTCATTACGTGACAAATGATCGGGTCGAAGCTCGACGCTAGTCGCATTTTGCCCTCCATTCAAAAGTCCCGCGGCTTCGGCGAGAGTTCCGCTAATTCGCAAAAATCAGGCGTTCGAAAAGCGAAATTATCCATGGACTGCTAATTATTCCTATTCACGCGATTCGCTGGAGACTGAATCACCGATAACCTCGTGATAATGCATTGTTTTTGCGTCCGAGAGAGAAATACTTCCCTTGTTAACGTCCTTTGTATACTTTTAAATTACGCATATATGAAAAAGTTGCGTAATAACTGTTCCGACAGAATTTTCCGACAAAAAACTCGGTTTCATAAGAGAATATTTGTGTCTAATGAACCTCTGTAATAAAATAGAATATTTGGTGATTTGACACTCTTTCAAAAACGTTTCCTAACGATCATTAAACCTTTCGTATATGGACTGCATCTACAAGACTAAGCATAAAAAAATGTCCTCTTATTGTTATTACAAAACACCGACTGATTCGTAAAATTATTATGAATCATTAACGGTGATAAATGATCAAAATTTGCAGAAACAGTCAGGACATTGATTTAGTTATAATAAACGACAATACAAAACATTTCTATTTAAATAATAACTTCCCGTATTCTAACATAACGTAACTTCTCTAATATCGAATTCAAAATACCTGTTACAAAAATGTTCAATCCCGTTAACAACGCACTCACCTTAACCTTACATACCCACCCTACATCTCTAAAGCTAAAAAACCCAAACCTTCACGTCCATAGAACCGGACACTATTGAACAACTTTCACCTACACTCACGCACCCCTATACGTCTTTCAATTCACGTATAGTGCGTCCCCCTCGCCTCGAAGCTGAACTCGAAGAAGGGCCAAGCACGCCTTGAACTCTCAAACTCATTTTTCATCGGGCCGCATTCTCGCCGTTATAGCCTGCGCGCGTGCTCCTTTCGCCGCCGCGTCGAGATTCATCGGCCGAAATTGCCGTGCAGGACTCTATCTCTTTCAAGCTATCGCGTATGCGCGTGCGTGTGTGTATGGGTGAACTTTTTGCGAGCTCGCGTGTGTTAGCCCCGTCCTTTTTTCGCCAGTCCGTTTCTTTGTTGCGCCCTCCTCTCGAAACTCCTGAGATTCGTTTCGCTAAGTAGCAGGGGGAGGAAAGAGAGAGAGGGAGTTTAGAGGGAGCGCGTTATTGTACCGGATGCGAAGTTTCGATGGCATTCGAAGTGATACACGTGCGGAGGATCATGCGTTTACGTATGTCGATGGAAGCAAAGTTTGCCGGAACGGTTTAGTGGATAAGTGCGTAAGTTTCTGAGTGTTTCGAAGGATTAATTCTTGGTAGGTGGATTGGTTAGTCTAAAAGTAGATTGCGTATAACTGTTATCTCCTTTTCTATTTTAATTTTGTTTTTTGGTTTAAAATTCCTTTGAATATTTACGTGTAAGTTAGGGTGAATCGTTCTTTCATTGGGCTGCTAACTTTTCATGTGAAAAATTTTTAAGAATACACATTTTTTCTTCGATAAAAGTATGCAAATATATAATCTGCCTTTAGAAATAAATATGTTGGGAGTTAAGTCTCATCATTCTTTTATTATATACAGATGTCTGAAATGTTTGCTCTGAAAAATTTGGATTTAACATTTACGTCGTTTTCTTCATTTCAATTTACTTCTTAATTTAAATAAAATAACAAAACAATACTTGAAATATAAATAATATAATCACTCAGTTAGTCAAATTCTATCACAACGCATAAATCAATCCTCGAATCTCAATCATCTAAATCATCAAGTGAAAGATGACCAAAGATTAAACTGATTCCCGCACCCTCTATACGCGATTATAAAAGTTCCGACGAAGCAACATTTTTAGCACGCGTAAATAACACTCGCCTCTCAGGACACCCAACTATACACCTACTATACCCTCTCGTGCTACAATACCTTCCCCATCGAGTCCCCACTACCTATCCATCCCTCACCCGAAAACGGAAAAATAAGTCGCGCATGCACATCGCATAGATCCGCAAAAACGGAGCGCGAAAATGTGCAGCTGGCTCGCCCGGGGGGAATTATTGCATTCCCGAAGCCGAAGGGCAGCACACGCGCGCGATTTACATTCTTTGGCCGGCGTGCCAGGACTCGAGAGCCCCCCTGCGAAAAAAGAAAAGAGAGAAAGAGTCAAAGTTTTCGTCAGTGTACAGGGAGAAGCGAACACCGCAGCACCGAGGGGCGAAAGAGGGGAGAGAGAAGCCTGCGCGGCCGGCAGAGATTAAATCACGCCGCAGCAAAGAGCTAATCTCGCTCTTGCGCGCGGCTAGTATTTCTCTCGCATTCTCTTCCTCTTTCTCTCTGCACTATCTTTGCCCCGTCTCTCGAGCGTATAAGGCGACATGCTCCCTCCCCGTTATTTCTCTATCTCTGCGGATGGCTCGAGCTGTCTCTTCCTCTTTTGTCATGCCGGCGTGCTCGTGTTTACGATGTTTACACGGTGGCGTGGAGTGGCTGCGGAAGGTAATAAATATTTGTTTGTGAGCTGGAGTTTTGATCAATGTTGGTGTGTAGAGAAAGAATGCAAAATGTCAAAATTTATGGAAATAATTACGAGTTCGTATATTACTATAATATAACAATTTAAATTATTCAAACTAAAATATTGATTTCACAAATTACCTGAAACTTGTTATTTTGGAATAAAACACCTTGGTATATGCCAAATTTATTGCACACCGAGTGCAGATTTGACAAGCCAAAGACACTCTATCACGAATAATTCAGCTGGTTCTCTTGATTTATTACAATGTATTCCGTCTTCCGATCGATCAGTTATCCGCGATAACGGCTTTCCTTTTCATCTATACAGTCGATCTTCTCTCCAGTCAGCAAAATCCCCGATTCCCATTCGCAAAATTAATCCGCGTAAAAGGGTCGTTTCAAAGATTATGATTTATTCCCGCTCATTTTTCACCCGCAGACCTTCCCCCCCATCGCGAAATTCAATTCATAATTATAAAGAGCTCTTATAAGTATATACTCCGCCAGTCCGCGCTTAATTTAACGTACTTCAAATCCGCCAAATTTATGTAGGAATTATATTTTTCTTCTTCGCTCTCCCCCCGTTATTATTTATATACTATTGCATCGCGTTCTCTCGTAAAATTGACTTTATGTCGCCCCAGCCTCCGCTTAAGCAGCTTATTCGTTTCTAATTCGCGAAACGCGCGCGTGCTTTCGTCTTCCCCGCACTGTCTTCTTTCCGGTCTGAACTGCTCCCTCCGTTCACTCATGTAGCCATTTATAAATAAAGATGCAAAGCCGATCGCAATAAAGACGACCTTTCTTTCCGCCTCGCCCGCATGAAGAGATATTCTAATCAAATCTGATACATTTCATTTTGGCCTCCTCTCTTCCGCCTACTCCTCACCCTCTCTCTAAATATAAGGGCGCTCGGAATGGAAATTTCCAGGGAAGGGGGGAGGAAGCAGCGGTGCCTGCACGCGACGACGGGAATGCGCGCGTATAGGTATATATAAAGCGCCCGGCAATCATCTCTCGTGGCCGCGCATTCAAATCCGCGAAATTCAAATGGCTCTTGATGTCGACGGCTTCTTCTCCCCTCTCCTCCCATCTCTCTGTCTCTAGCTCTCTCGACGCCGAGGACAAAGGGACGGGAGCGGGAAGCCGTCCTTCGCCGATGACGCGCGCGTCAGGTGCGGCCGGGATTGATTCTTTCAGTAGGGAGTAACGGGCGGTTCCCGGTTTTTGAGAATGAAAAGCAGTGAAGCGAGGGGATTTTAAGTAGGGAGGAAGTGTTTCGGAGAAAAGGGATGATGTTATTCGTTACTGGGAATTTTTATCTTTTAGATAGTACTTGGTGGATTTTAATGGGGCATTGTGGTGATGGTGAAAGGTTCTGAAAGTCTCAATGAATATTGTAGTGTTGTGCATTTTTATGATGTCTTAGCATTTGTGTACTTTCTTTACTAACGTTACTTTCAAATATCTAGCAAAATCCAAATGCGCTGTGCGCGTAGTATTTTGGTTTTCGGGTTATGAATATAATTTTTCATTATGATTTCATTTTAATTTTTCAACGCAAAAAATTAATGTTCTTATTCTATTTTGATTGAATTATTTAGTTTTAAATAGTTAAGAATAAAAACTCAATTTCAAAAATTCAAATGTAGCGGAAGTGACGAATCTGCGCGCCTATTCCTTACAGACAAATCAAAATCAATCTTTAAATGCTTCACAACATTTTTTTAAGAGTAGATATAACAAGAATATTTTTTAAAATTATGTTCGGTCGCCGTACGGGTATACTAACACACTGCAGATAAAGCGATTTTTGAAAGAATTGTTTGTAATAAAATGACCTCTGACGTAGAGGAATCAAATTTAAAGAATGAAAAGAATTCTTAAAAATACAACGTATAAAATCCATACTATAATTGTGAGAATAAAAAGACTTTCTCTAGGAGAAGCAATACAAATTTTGAAAATACTTGACCATTTAATTACTCGATACGAAAGTTGTAAACATTTCAAGAAATTTTAATTAATCATTTTAATAATTTCCCGGACTTAAACCAGGGCAGACGCCTCTCGAGTCAGACACTTTACAAAAAAGTCACGGCCGCATTCGTTCCGTTTTCTGATGATCGTCGTCATCTTAAAATGGTCCTCCTCGCCTTTTTCAATTCTGCATATTCTCATGGATATCCATCTATAACAATACTTTAATAAAAGGCAATAAAAGAAGTTTCATAAGTTGCACATTGAAAATAAAATGCGACAACAAGTCCATTTAAATAGACCATCATCAAGAAAATGATCAACAATGCTATGCGCTATCTATCCATTTCTCAAATATCTGCCAACCGAACTAAGAGAAGAAAGATAGCGAACAAATTTCTAACACAGACAAAACTTACAGCACCTTACGCAACAGCGCAGCACTCTCTCAACAAAAGATTCCCTCGTGAAACCGCGTTACCTAGACCATATACCCTTTCCTAAAAATGCGAATTAATTATTCTTCCTGCTTTCCCGCAGCGGCCGCGCAACTAACTTCGCGGAAAACTCCCCGAGACGCATTATGCGCGCACTCGCGAGCGAAAACCGCAGCTCTTCCCTCCGCACTTGCGCGAGTGAACTTCCGCAAAACGAAGCACTCGCGCTTACCCACTCTGTCGCTCTCGGTAAAAAAAAGTTTCGGCGATTTTAATTAACCGCATTCTTCGCCCTCGTCTCTCTCCCTTTTACGGCCACTAGTGCGCGGTGGCGGCAGCAGCAGCAACTACCGTCGTCCATTTACATCCGCTTTGCCGTCAAACGCGAAGTTTTAATATAAACTGGAATTCATACATGTAATCAAACGAAAGATTGGCGCGCGAGCACAGCAGCGCTGTGTCGACGCGGCTGAATATTCAGGCCGCGCGCGCGCCCGCGAGGAGATATATATACTTTCGCGCATGAATATGAAGCTTTCGAGTGAGCGAGGGATGTGCATGTATATAGGCGTTGAGTGATGCGGCGCGAGCTACGAAAAATCATTGGCTAGAGGGGTTTCGAGCTGGCCGGCGAGAAAGAACATTGCGATAGTGGTTTATTAAATTCGTGGAAAAAGTCGCATAGGAATAGGATATTTTATGAGCCAATGAATAATTAATTGTTTATTAACTAATGTTATTGTGAAAGCTATGTAAAGTTTGGGCGCCAGTCTAAATATAACGTAGGATTGTTTATTTAATTTGCAAAAGCTTTTGTTTTCCATTAATGAGCCATATGTGTATTTATTGTATCCATGACTAGTACGTTTCATGGCGTCCTCATGAAGACTATAGCACATTTCTCAAAACTGCAACGAAAACTGGCACAAGTCACGACTTCGATACGTGCTAGTCTTCGCCAGAACGATGAAATAGACTAGTGTTCGTCAGAACCTGAATCCTGCTAGTTTTCGTAGGGGGTGTCGATATATTGAAGCAGAACAATTCAATAAATATTTATATCATGTTTAAGAAAATAAAGTATTGTTGTAGTGTTTCTGAATAATTTATCCTTCCACTGCTTCACCGTGCGCTTTCGTAATTATGCTTGCCATCAATTTTTCCGGCTGACCACATCCGCATAATACTACTGAACTCAGATACAATTTTCTAGACAGAATTGTAATTTAATTTTCCATCTTCATTAAATGTAATTTTATACTTTCATAAAAGGAAATTAAATAATAAAATTAAACGGAAAATGCAAAAATCCTAGGTACCAAAAATTTCCCCTTTTCATTAAATACACTGAGAGAAAAGTTTTGGAAAAATTACTATACTGTCTCGTAAAGCTACCACAGACTGTAAAGACCCGAAAAATTACCATACTTTACAGTAAATTTTACAATAAAGTATAGTAAATTTTCCTATATTTCTGGTAAAATTTCTTATAAAGTATGGTAATTTTTTGGGTTTTTACAGTCTGTGGTCGCGTTCCCTGCACAAGATGGTAATTTTTATGGAACGTTTAGTACTTTTTCCTGTACTTTTTTTTCAGTGTATACAATATCATAATTTAATATATAACGAAAATTAAAATGAGCCACTGGAGCTCATTTTAATCAACCCTTCTAATTTCCCAAAAAATTACCCGCCTTATTTGACAGTATCATTAAAAAATTCCATTCCATCCGCGCGTGCAATTTACGTGCCGCATTTTAATCATCGTTATCCTCAAACGCGACCCCATTCCGCAACAACCTCGTCGACCCTTAATTTCAAAAATATAACCAGCCACACAGTACCACCGCCGCCGCCGCCGCCGCTACCGAAAACCATTATATCCACTGCCGCATTGTATGACGTCAAAGAAGAATCGGCCAGACGAGCGCGAAAGAAATGTAAATCGCACCCACGCATATATATACATCTAAAAATTTCACTCGTGGCTTACAATTACCATGAAAATCGCGCAGCTCCCTTTTGATCTTTCTCGACCGCGCGAAAGAATATCTCTTGCCGAAAAATATAACTCTTAATTAAAACAAAAGTATAGGCGGGCCAAGTAGGTATATGAGCGCTTTGTCGAATCGCCAATTAGGCGTTTTCGGCGCGACAGAAAAAAAGGGAAGTATATAGCATACGTTTCTCGCTCGTGCGCTCTCCTTAATTATCCACTTGGAGCGTTTACCCAGTCGTGGTGACGCTAGCGTGACGGCTGATGCGCGCGCGCGCGCGTCTAATTTACACTACCGCGGGTGGCCTGGCAAATGGCTGTGTACATATAATTATCGCGTGTTTTAACAGCGGAGGGGGAAAGCTGCGTGTAACGAGTGGCGCTAAGTTGAGTTTTTTTTTACGCCTATCGCGTCCGGCTTTGGCGATTTTGCGTGTCTTTGACGGCTCGTCATTTGTTAATGAGCTCCAGGTGTTAAAAGATTGATTAGATGATGAGGGAGGAAATTAAAGTTGCATGTATTTCCACATGTTTTAGCAAAAATTTAATCGCGATTGCTAGCAACGTTAAAAAGTGTCGTTAGATAACGGGGTTCTCATTATTTATTTGTTTTATCGGAAAAAGATTAGAACGTGTAAATATTTGACTAAAAATTTTGTTGATTAAATAATAGTCTCGGTCGTCGTTGGAATCAATATTTATTCTATGGACTCTATAGTGGACAAAATAATTCACATGTTTAGGAAAATGAATAGAAATGAAACGCGTTTAACATGAAAAAAAAAAAATCATATTTAAACTGCTTTTGGAAGAGTTACAGTATATTAGATTTTCAATAATGTGATACTATGCTGTTTAAAACAGACATCTGAACATGGGAATTTCATTTCTCGGTTGTCTAGGATGTTCATTTTACTGCATTGAGTCATACGTGCTAGTATATTATATGTAAGAATACATATTACGTTATTTGATTAGGCATGTTCCAATGTACAACGTATTTCTATATTAAATATTTCGTTTTTATCAAAGCTGTTACTATCGATAATTTCACAATTATAGTTGATTTCGTAAAAACTTTTCCATTCGTTATGAAGAGCAACAAAATTATAACAAGGAAACCAACTATTGTTACAACCAAAGAGAAATATTTACTTTAATTTATTATCAAACATTGCTATTACATTATTGCAATATTAAAGTCTTAATTCAACTCCAAAATTTCTTTTTATTCAGCGAAACATAAAATTCTCACTTATATGAGGGTATTTTTAATTTGTCCACACATAGAGGGTTCAAAAAATTAAAAAAAAAAAATTTGAACGTACACCTTCACGATAAGTTTCTTCTCATTCTACAGGTCATAAAATATACGAAAAAGCTCGTGAACATTAGAAACCGGTCTTGTGATACCGATTTAGAAAAAAATCAATTTTTCTTATGGAAATTCAACATGGGAAAAATGGACGAAAAGTAGTCACTGATGATGACCCAATAGTAAGCTTTTAAATGTGCCGACAAATATTCCACAAAAAAGCGATTAAGTAGAAGAAAAGAGCTTTAATTTAAGCTAAAGATCGTTAAAATCTGTCGGTTCTGCGCAAAGTTACGTGGATTTGAAAATCGCGAAAAATTACCAAAAATGATTGAATTACGTGGATTCGGGAAAAATCGCTTAACTTTGCACAGAACCTACCGATTTTAACGATCTTTAACTTAAATTAAAGCTCTTTTCTTCTACTTTAATCGCTTTTTTGTGGAATATTTGTTGGCATATTTAAAAGCTTACTATTGGCTGATAATCAGTGACTACTTTTCGTCCATTTTTCCCATGTTAAATTTCCATAAGAAAAATGTTTTTTTTTTTCTAAAACGGTGCCACAAGACCAGTTTCTAATGTTCGCGAGTTTTTTCGTATATTTTATGACCTATAGAATGAGAAGAAACTTATCGCAAAGGTGTGCCTTCAAATTTTCTTTTTTAATTTTTTCAACCCTCTATAAGTGTGGGCAAATTAAAAATATCCTTATATATATTAGAAGTTTCATCTTCGCATTCCTCATCGCCAATCAAACTTCACCGAGCCCTTCGGAATAATCGCAGAGCACTTTAGTCACTCGCAAAACCATCTCCCCTTACTCACAGAGTTGTCTTTCTACGTACCAGCTACTCCCAGTAACATATCTTTATTGCCGAGTTTTATTGCGCCACGGGCGAATACGTAAGCCGGTCGCGAGGTCCTTCATTTCTCCTCGCGCTTGGAGTAAGTTATGCGCGCGCGCGCGCGCACTCACCAGAGAAAGGGAATACGGGCATATAAACGTTCTGACAGTGTTATCCCCGAGTACGTACAGCGTCGACCCTAAGAATAATGAAAATCTGCGAAACGTACGGGTCTCTCGAGTAAGTCATATGTATGCGGAAATTTACAGTCAAGGATTTTCAATGAGGCGCAGAATGACGTAGATTATAATACGGAGTATCCCTGGTGGAAACCCAAAACATTTTATAGCTAATAAGTGACCATTTATATTAGAAACTTGCTATAAAATGGGAATTTCTCTTGTCCAGTTTCTAGTTCCAGATAAAACGCCTTTTCTCCTATTATTTGGCCATTTAATAGATTGAAAAATAGAATGAGTTTTTCGAATCAAAAGCTTGTTCTTGAGTATTTTAAAGGTACTAAAACTGATCATTTCTTTAGTCTGGAAATGACTAGTAGAAAAGGCTTGCTGTTATGACAAGGAGTGAGAGAGAGACAGAAGCAGATGGAGAAATAAAAGTTTTGCTGAATTATTAATAGAATGAGTACAACAAATGATTCATTAGTTAATGTTATTTATATTTTGGTAAGCCATCTGAAGTTGTTCTGTTATCAAAGACAAAATTAGTAAGTAAATCAAATACGAATATTTTGTTGTTATGTCAATCTAAGAAATAGGCAAAAAATGGTCGAAAACTCGTTTCATCATAGTGTTTAATTAGCTAGTTTTACTAGTTATTTCTAACTTCTTGTCCATTTTATATAGATGAATTTCTACTAGCTACTAGGGATATGTTTTGCGAATTATAGAAGAATTTTTCATTGTTTCGTAATTTTATGTGTATGTTTGAGATATTTTCTTTATTATATTATGTAAATGGATTACATTTACGCGCGCGTTACTAGGTTTCAATAATGTGTGTCATAGTGAGAATAATTATTGTGATTTTCTTCTGACGTTTTAAAGTTACAAACAACAGTTGCAGTAAATACAAAATTTTTGCAAACAATCCTCAAAACTTTGTACAAACTTTGTGCTGCGCGCAATAAAAATACGAATGTTGTTGCTTTATCGTTATCACATAGTTCGTTTCAACAAAGAAATCATATTCCCCAGCGAGAAACACGTTTGCTGAGCAAGATGAAAAGATGACGCAAAGAACCGCACAAACAGACGCGAGAATGGTGACGTCGAAAATAATTTTCGTCAGCTCTCGTTCGACGGGGACGGCTGTCACCCTCGGTGAAACCAGACGAGAACCTGTTCTATGCGTCTCATTCACGTTTGCGACTGTTTTTCATTTGGTGCGCGCAGCAAACGCCTACGCGCTGAATTGCACTTCGGTAAGTCGTGTTTTTCTGCTTTGAGCTGAACCCCGCCCGCGCTATTTAGCACTCGAATTCCGCGCCGCGCTTCTTACGCAACGGAGATTGCGACGCATAACTAGGCTAATGTTTTTCACTCCCGACATTTTGGGTTTCTGCATTTTTACACTGATACGACGAAGAAGAATGTCTTGGATGTTATTTTGTTAAGAAAATGATATTGCTTAATCAAAATATAATAATATCATTTGTCTTGTATCTGGCAGAATTTTATTTAATTTCGTGAAGAATAAAATGTACGATCTCTTGTACCTCATAATATGATAGAATCAGATTTCTTTTATATATGAATGATTTGATGATGTTAGACATAATAAAATCTGACAAATGAAGTCCGATTTTTCGTAAGTTTATGAAATTTACAAAATCTAATACTTTATCAAATCCTCCGACAAATTTTCAATTTTCAAAGAACAGAGAGTATATACAAGAAAAATCTTCAGTATAAACGCAGCCGAGTTGGCGGGTCAACAGCGTTCAAACGCAGACGCGTATCTTCTGGCCTCTTATATTTCGCGGTGGTGCCCTGCAAGTATCCATTAATTTGGACTAGGACGTGAAACTGACATGTGAACATTGTGTTGTGCTATGATTTACTACGGACTTAAAAGTAGGCGAAAGATTGATGAAGCTCTTATAAATATTGCCAGTTGCCTTCTGGTGCGAAAAATCTCTCTAAAATCGGATGTAATTTGCGGTAGCGACGCGAAACAACAATCTAAATGACTTTTTGACGAGGTCTGCACACGTTATCCACGATTATGAATCGTGTAGGACTCCATGTATTATTAATGTACTCGTGCATCTTACTGATTCTCGTATCGCTTATGAATTTATAATAAAAATAAATTAACTAGTATTCTACTAATGTTTCATAATTGCCACGATGTGGATTCTCTTCTCATGAAAACATCCAAAAAGGATTCGAAAAGCCCTTTTTCCTAATTCAATACCTGACCCGCGTCACAATGATCCCGGGCCTTATATAGGTACCCGACAAATTCGCTACATTAGCGAGAGACACTCGTTAATTTTCTCTCGCAGACGATGTATTATATTATACGATCGCGAAATCCAGGGCCTCGCTCTGCTCGTCGGCTAGCTCTCGACGACGACGAGATTTATATACACGGACAAGTTGGGGAGGCGAGCACGTATATATATACATATATTCACAGGGGGCTATTTGGGTCAGTTTGCCCAACTCGGCCGTGTTGGCTTCTCTCGCTCTCTCTGTCTCTCTCACTCGCTCGCTTTCCATTCTTTCTCTCTCGGCCCGGCGAGCAGCTCGTCTTTTCCGGCTGTGCTATGCTATATAGCTCTCTACGACCTCGTCTTATACACGGCGGCACGCTTTTATCCGTTTCGCCGGTCGCCGCGATGCTTTTAAGGCGGATTTGCGCCGTGCCGAGCGAGCCTATACTTGTGTGTGTATGTGTGGGTGTGTGGGTGTGGGTGTGTGTCTATGTAGGTGTATGTGTCTGGGTGGGTGGGTGGTTGGCTTTGTGTGCGGTGATGATGATAAGGGGAGGAAATTTTCGTTGATAGTCATGCCAATGCATATAGGTTGAATGAATATAGATTTTTCGTGTTGTTTTAGCGTAAATTTTTAATGTTTTAAAAGTTTATTATAAAATAATCATAATGTATTCTATAAGCATACCGTATATCTTTGTTTTGTTAGTATCCAGAAATAAATATAAAGCAATAATAATAAGCAATAATAATAATAAGTATAGAGCAATAATAATAATAAGTATACACGTGTCGTATTTATAAAAATGAATGTACAATTTCATAATTTCGTAAAAGTTATTCGAGTTAATAGTTATGTATAAACGCGAAATTGAAAATTCCTTTGGACATTTTTTGAATATAAATTGAGCTCAAATTGAGTGAACAAACTTCGATAGTTTCAGCATTCGATATAAAGACTCGTTAATGAGCAAGTATAGTTAATCTAAAAAGTTTCCGAACCAAGTTAGAAAGTTCAACAACTAGTTATATTTTCTACTTTTTGACGTGAAATAATATAGTTACCGTTGATTAGTCTGTTTATGCAAAAATGGAGCACAAAATAGAACTCGATTACCAAAATGAAGTGCGCGAAATTGAATATTTTTTTTTTTTATCAAATAACACAGACACGAAATTGATAATATTATAAATGTTTTTTATACCAAAGAATAAAATAACGAAATTTCGCATGAAGTAAATTCACTATTATTATTACAAATGATAAATAAATATTGGCCTTGTTCGAAATATTTCATCCTTTCGTCAATCATATACCTCTAAAAAAGCATAAACAAATATGTGCGCAAAATTAATTTACCTCGAAACTTGCCATTTCCTCCTATATTCACGCACTATTCAACCCCTTCCCCTCATAACCACACATCGCACACAGCGGCTCGGCCAAGCCAGTCATATCTGCGAGTGTTTTTATTCGGTCCAGTTCGCGGCAACTTTGCTGAATTCCATCGTGAATGCCGATTGATCACAGAGGCTCTGCGACTCTCCCCTCCCTCTCTTCCGTACAATAGTGCGGTCGTCTTGCGGATTCCCCGGGCTCTTTCGAGGAAATGAGATTTCTCCGGGGCAGCGAGCGCTGAAAAGAATCACGCATGCTCGAGTAACTCGCAGCGACGCTATGAAAATGTAGCGACATTAGCCGGCCGCGACGGATGGTTTATTCATTTGGGGGAGGATCGCGCGTGGTGCTTCCGCGACGCGTATATATTTCTGGGTGGATTTATAGTGGACGGTCGAACAGTTGTGTATACCTAGTTGGCTTAATTTTTTGTGCGGTTTGTTATCGTTAGCGTTCGTTGAATGCAGATTTACGGCGGTGATTTCAATTTAACGTTCGCGCGGTGCTATATGCGAGATAGGAGATGGCAGTAGTACAACAGTTAATTATGATCATAATTGGAGGATAACGCGCGGAATGCGCGGCGGGGGTAATCAAATAGAGGATATAGTCGCAATGCGTCGAATAATTATATCAAATGTTACGATTAATGATCAATTACAAAGCAAGTTTAAATGAAAGGAATACATTTTTAATTGAAAACGAAAGTAATTTTTACTTTATATATAAACGCAAACATAATGCATCGTCGGAACGTCTATAAAAAGTCCGGGTAAGAATTATTTTTAAAAAAATCAATACTTCAAAAACGCGCTGTCCACTCTAACATAATATCATACTGATTAAAAAGAAAAAAGTAGCTTGTTTATCCATAATTTTAAATCTTTAGTAGCACAACTAAGAAGCATTATTCGCACCGGAACCTCTCAAAATTATAAAACCGTATAAATTTTGCCACAACGGCCCACCAAAGCTATACCAAACCGATCGTAAGACATTTTCTACCCTCTCTGTAATCTCATGCAAAGACACGACGCACATTATATATACCCCTCGCGTGCGAGCTTACATCTTCATCCCCGTGGTGACGGCGGTCTTATGTACCAAAGAGCATTACTTAAACTCTCAAAATTGACTACTATGGAGGGGGGGATCAGCTAAGTCTCTCCGCGCGCCGCAAGTGAAACTAGCTCGGCCTATCTCTACACTCCATCACTCGTGCTGCGAATAAGCCGCCACTATACACCAGAGAGAGAGAGAGAGAGAGAGAGAGAGAGAGAGAGAGAGAGAGAGAGAGAGAGAGATAGAGATTCCACGCGGACCATCGGAATCCCATCTTCGACCGGCCGGTACATAATTCGTGCGTCTCTCTCCCTGCCTCCCTCCTCTAGAGAGAGAGAGAGAGAGAGAGAGAGAGGGAGAGCAAATTGACCGGGAGAAGGAGCAGCAACGGTCAGCCCCCTACCGCGTGCCTGCGCATGAACGTGCGCTCAAATACGGGCTCTCCCTGCGACATTCTGTAACGGCTTGGAAATGACTAGTATGCATATGCAGAGGGAGTAGACGTGCACGCGTGTGTGTGAGTGTGTGTGTCTAAATGGCAGGCGGTTGTAAGATGCTACCGATGTCGTCGTGGCAGAGCAGTGAGTTCGTTTGAGAGCTTGTCGCTTCCTCGCTTGACGGCAAAATTAACATTGGCTAATGAATTCTGATTAAGCGGGCGATAATTGCGCGCAAGTGCCAAAAGCAATTTCAGAGTCGTTTTGAAACCAGTAATTTTTTTTTGCGAATAGAATAATAAGGTCAATTAGGGTGTTATGGAAAGCAATATTGTGGAAGATTGTTTAATGAAGGGAGAATAAATGTAAAGGTATCTGGTAAATCAGAAAGGCTCTTTTTCTACCTAAGAAGCTAATGGAAAACCGAACATTTCGAGCGGCTGGTGGACAAGGTCCTATTCCTGCACATATTAAAGAAATTACGGTGTGTAACAAGAGAGGAATTGACTTTTTAGACTCGGATGATGATATTAAGTACTTGTGTTTCACTCGTGCTCAACAATATAGAAGTAATCCTACATGTATAATATATTGTTATATTTTAAATATTGCCTGTAATCTGCCCTATCAAATTTTGACTCTCGTCACTGACAATATTTTTAATCCCAAGCAACATATAATATGTGTATGAATTTCCAAATCATTTGATAAGTAAAAACAATACCGATTACATTTTTTTACTATTTACTAAAGCGTTCATAAATAAATAGGCATACATACCATATAGATGATTAATAATGTTCATTGGACTCATCTATTGAATTATTGTACTGTATCGAACATAAATTCTAATTTATCGCAACATTTGGACAATTCACTAACCGACGATTTATTAAAAAACACAACCCACGAATTTAAAAACTTTCCCCTTTAATTAAAAGCCAAGCCCGAAATCGAACTAAAATTAGAAATGGAAAACAGCGTCGCTCGATATACGCGACCTCCGAATATACCCTCAATTCGAATTAGTCCGAAAGCATTCGCGCCCATGTTGCAATTGATTTTCACTATTTGGACAGATCGTCGAGAATCGAAAAGTTTTGGCTGGGATGTACACGGTTGTTTGTTCGTTTCCCTCCTCTCGTCGTTCTCCCTCTCTCTCTCCTCCTTTTTCGCTTTTTCATACCTTGTGGTCTTTCTCTCGCTATATTCCCTCCCGTGAGGGCGGCAGAGCAAAGTTTAAATTGTTTTCAAAACAGAAGACGTCGTGGCAGGCTATTCCGCCTCTCGCACGTTCGAGGATGAATCACTCCCGCGCGCCGAATCGAAGCGAGTATTGACGCAGTCGTTTTCTTAAAGCAAGATAGATGCAAACGAGTCGTTGGGAAGGTGTAATAATTTTGTTATGTGTGACATTTTATTATTCGAAATATCGACTTCGAGTATGAATGGTAGTAAAAGTTATTCTAGAAATATTATGTGCTTGATATCGGATTTGAGAATGTTTTTTTTCCCAAAACTTGAATAATGCCTCAGGAGTTAAGCAAGAAAACTTACTTAACAGTACAATACATTTATCAGAATTCTAATATCACTTTCGAATGCATTAAAACTTTTTGAATATAGTTGAACAAGAATTAAATGTTTCGAATTTAAATAAAAGCTCATGATAACGTACAGAGAGCAATTAAAAATACTCATTCATCAACGTCTCTTAGTACAAAGTTCTCTTAAATTTATAAGGGAATATTTCTCAGCGCCATCATAATTTTGGCGTGCAGCTTATCATAATATTAATAAAGATTTCTCTCAACTTACTTGTGAGAGAATGTGGTTCTCGAAGTCAATGAAAATATTCTTATTCCACAAGCAAACAAAAACAAATTATAATCATTACAGAAATAGTATGAACCGATATTAATTTACTGGAATTCAATTAAAATCTCATAAATGAATGCTCTTGTCAAAAGTTTAATTAAATAACAGGAATCCAGGTAGATTAAATCATCAACCAGAGGTCAAACTTGACCGTGTTTTCCGCAACCAACCCAAACTTTTCCCATCATCTAGAGTCAGAGACGCACTCTTCTTCGATTGTATATTATTTCAATAACCCGGGAAATGGAAGACGCTAGCGAACGTCGCGTTTACCGCGAATACTCTCTCGTTCAACTTATGCCGCGGCGGGTGCGCGCGCGCAATAAATCGCTTGACCGAAAACTGATTTCTCTCGGGGACCGTATATATTTGCGACGGCTGCGACGCGCGCTTTTATTATATCAAATGTAAACGCGCATAAATGCGCGTATATTTTTATACACGAGAGCGTGCCAGGAGAGAGCGCGAAGTTCGAGTTCGAGAAGTGGCCGTTAAATTTTTTTACGACGACGTTTTTATTACTTATCCGACTTGATGAGTTGCGCCGGGTTAGTAAAAATATTTCATGGCGTCTGATCGCCTACGCCTGTGAATGTGCAATTCTCTTTATTCGAAGACGTATATATTCATTTTCCAGTTGACCGCTGTGAAGTTCCTGGATGTTGTCTCGTTACTTATGGAGGTTTTTGTCGCAAAGTTCTCTAAGATGTCTTATGTTGTTTGATTGTTTTAAATAATAATTATTGGATATCTAGGTAAGATATATAAAAACACTAGAAACAGAAACAACTATTTTTCTCGTTGTTTAGTTTTTCCCCTCATAAACCTGGATTAAAGTTTATGGATTTAATTACAAGTTCGTAATATATTGGACATTAAAGTTAACACATTTTCCATTCCATGCAAATTCTCAACTACAAAAACGGGATATATTATTTTCTCAGTTTAATCTTGTTACACAAGTATGTATTAAAATGGCCTTTAAAAACGGTTTATGGTACATTCGACATTACATTTAATGTAACGTCGTTTTATTATCGTATTTTTCAATATTCTTAATACAACCGTTGTGTATCAAAGTTTTACATGTGAAAAGAACTTTCTTCATGCGAAACAACACTAGTAACCTAACTTTAAATTGTTCTTATCTTAAACTTTCTCAAGCTTAATTTATCATTCCATGAAAACAACCTAAAAATTTGACCTAAAATTTCTAGAGAGTGTGTAATATAAGAACGTCTTACTGTTCTGATAATGTAAGAAACTTGATTCAAAAATATAAACAAAGCTTATACTTACAGGCAAAATTTTATGAAGATTGGTTGATTTTTCCTTCTGTTATCGTACGACAACGAAAACGGATTTTCTAGTCAAAAATAAGTCATTCTTGTAAACAAATACAAATAGTTTTTTGAAATTTTAACATATTAAAAGACTTTATAAGTTTAATAACTGGTAGTGATTACTTGAATATACATTAAATATTTTTGAAAATATAAAAATTGAATAAATGGTGACATTTTCATAAATAACAAATGTAAGACTATACACGATTTAAATTTAAAAGAAAAAATGAAAATATTGGTAATTAAAAGCTTTTTTAGATAAATTTCAGAAAATTTAACAATATTAGTTCCATTGTATGAAAATAAAATGAATAAAACTAAAATTTGAAACTCAACTTTTGGGCATAAAACAGATGAAAATCAACGTTGAAAAGTCCGGCATCTTGAAAATATCCACGAAAACAAAGAAAGTGAGCGTTTTTTATACCCAAATAAATCCATATTTATATACCCAAGATATCCACTGCAGATATCCGGTTAACCCATATACACACATGCGAAAAACATTTCTCGGAAATGGCCGGTTTTTCGTACCAAATTTGTAAAAACTTGTTTTTAAACACTGAAATTTTTTTTTTTTTTATAGTTTCATCGTTCCCTGTCCGAGAAAGCAAAATTCATATACGATCTACCTCCATCTTTAACAAAAACCATCGTCCAAATTAAAAATACTCTTCGCTCATCCAATACCCCTCCCCTCTCGCGAATAAAAACCGTATGCGCATAATGCGACTCTACTATTCCGCATAGCGCGCCGCAGCCCTCCGTAATGTTCGACGGCGCGAAACGCATCATTGCTTTACGGCGGCGTCCATTTCACTGCCAGTTGAGCCAATCCGCGCTGCGTCGCTGTACATATATGTATATATACGATCCTTGCTCTCTTTGTTTATCATCGGGTACGCGCGAATGGCTTCGGAGGGTGTTCTCTCTCTCTCTCTCTCTCTCTCTCTCTCTCTCTCTCTCTCTCTCTCTATCACTCTCTATGCGCGAGTGAAATCGACTGTCCATTGAATTCAAGCGCGCGTGATTAATTATTTCTTTTTGCGCCGAAATGAAAACGAATACCTGGTCCCTTATTGCGGTCCGATGATGACTCTTTTCGAATTAATTTTTTCGTTGATGAGGAAAGGACGTGTGGGTGATTCGGCGGAATTATTCAGGCTTAATTGTTACTTTTAAAGGTTCTTTGTTGTATTTCTATTTTCAGATTGTTAATATTGTCATATGAAAGGCGTAATGTATTTTGTTTAATTTAATTCCAATATTTTCTTTCCGCAGAAAATATCTTTCTACACAGTCGTTTTGTCTGACTTATCTGGCTCATATCTACTTAAAGATAGTAATACAAAGCAAAAAATTTTCTATTTCTATTTTCCACTACATATATTCACCATTTTTTATAACATTATCATGATACAAATCGTACCATATGTTTATGTTTTCCTAATTAAAATCTACATTTGGTAACATTTTTTAATGAATAGAAAATTTGTGATGCATTTTATCATCTTTACAAATATAAATCTCTCAATTCTTACTAACTACCTCGCCATCTCTTAAGCCTATTTTTCAATTGAAAGAAAAAAGCTACACAAATTAAAGTGTTTCTTAAGAACACTTTTGCTTCCTCCTAGAGGAAGTTTTGTGATAGTAAATTTTTGAGTTGTTGTAAAAACATGTTATAATTGTGTTCCGAGGTGTTAGGAATCAAAATACATGGTTTTTGAAAAATGTCTGTATGGATGTGTGTGTGTGTGTGTGTGTGTGTGTGTGTGTACGCCTGGATCTCAGCTTCTACTCGGTCGATTTTGACCGGACAGGTCTCATTTTTTTTGTTTTTTTTTTTTGCGTGATGGCGGGTCAAAAATCTGTTTTTTGATTGGGGCGATGCGTTTTTGTTTTTTTTCAAATTTTCTATTTTCTCAAAACTGTTTTTTGATTTTTTTTAATGATAGGATCGAGTTATTCGAATCTGATGGATAGCGTTCGAAAGAGAATTAAAATACCTATAATTTCTAAAAAAAAAAAAAGTTTCTAGCTATCATGGTTCTTTTGTTATTAACAAAAACGTGTTTTTTTTAGAAGCTTATAACTTCTAACTTAACGGTCAATTTTTTTGAAGAAAATCATGATAATACAGAATATGAATAGCTATAATCTATTAAAATTTGAATACATTCTGTAGGCTAGATTTTGAGTAAAAAATTGAAAAATGAAAACTCAGTTTTGTATGTCCAACGATTACAAGAGTAAAATTGACTTGATGGCTTCAAAATTCCTTTTAGAGGTAGATTTTTTATAGTTCTCGGTCGAGTTCTTTGGGCAAAATGATTGGCCCATAAATTTAAGAGATTTTTGAGGTTAAAAATTTTTTGACATTTTCTCGAGAACGGCTATATGTATCTGAATGGGGTGAGTGGCATTCGAAAGAGAATTAAAATACCTATATTTTCTAAAAAAAATTAATTTTCTATCTATCACGGTTCTTTAGTTATCATCAAAAACAAAAACGTGTTTTTTTTTAAAACTCATAACTCCGTTACCGCTACCTACCCATACGATATCTACCGCTAGGTGGTGTGGAATGAGGAAACGTCATTGAGTAGGCATACGATGATTTTTTTTAATTTTTAAAAAACCAACCAACAAAATGAATTAAAATGTTTAAAAATTATATCTATTATAATCTATTATAATTATGAATTATGCATTATGAATGCATTATATTCTAAATTATTATAATTTATTTGTGAGTTATGAACTTTTTTTAAAAAACACGTTTTTGTTAATAACAAAAGAACAATGACAGCTATAAATATTTTTTTTCTTAAAAAATATGAATTATGAAATATAAATAAAAAATACGTTTTTGTTAATAACAAAACAACCGTGATAGCTATTTTTTTTATTATAACATATAGATATTTTACTTCTATTTCAAATGATAACTTTATTTATCAGCTCAAAATTTATATAAATTTGATATAAATAAATAATAAATAAATAAATAAATTTAAAAATTAACAATTTTTAATATTCATAAATGAATTTAATTATAATTATGCAATAAATTTTTTTAAAAATTATAAATTTTGTTATTCAAAATTAATTAAAGGAATCAACAAATTACGGTTGAGGAAGCTACGTGCCAATGAATTGGCAGCGGTTTTTTAATTAAATTACTTCTAATAACATAAAACCGTCTTTACAAAGTTAAAGAGTAGACTGAGGAAAAAAGTAAAGAAATATACAAGAACATAGAATCTCATTTATTCCATAAAAGATAATCACATTGCCCCTTCCATATCTACCATAAAAATCAAAGATAAGAATTTGCCAACAGTCGAGCAATCTCTCCAGTTCTCCCCCTGAAATGTTTATCTCCTACAAAGTACCGCGCGGCATTACCCCGCGCAGCCAAGGCGAACAGAGGAGGACAACATTCGAGCAAGTTTACCTAATAACCTAACGCGCTCGCACACGCTCCAAACACCAGAAGTAGGTGCTCGTGCGCGCGAACGCAGTAACGGGAAAATAAAAAGGCAGACAGAGTAAAGTGCTATTAAACAGATGAAAGAACGCGCGAATTTTTCATAGAAACAATAGCCCCATTACACGCTGGGTATAAGAAGTTCAAAGTGCCGTATAATAAAAGACGAGAGAGAGGGAGAGAGAGTCGCACGCGAAATGCCGTCGTCGAGTTTCATTACCGCCGCGTACGTCTCTCTCGACGCGCCTTTAAAATAAGAATGAGTCGTGGAGAAGCAGGAGCGAAGGAGGAGGAGGAATGCGAGAAAAGAGCGAATCGCTCGATTAATTCGATATAATTACAGCAGCGTTTTTTCTTGCGCAGTGATGGTAATTGTAAAGGGATTGGATTAAGAGACGAGTGATGTATTTAATGTCATTAAAATTTTAATGGGCTGTCCGTGTTTTATAAGCGAAAATTCTTGGTCGTAATTTTTTTTTGAAAATATCATCTCTGGAAAACATTGACGGCGAGGTAGATTAAATCGGAGGCTGAAAAATTCGATTTTCTCGAAAATTTCAGGTTTCGTAGAAGCGTGCTTTTGAAAGTGTTTACATAACAAGTTACAAGAGCTCGAAGTTGATCGAAAAAGAATGTTTATCATGAAATTACATAAATTTCAAGAATCTATTAATGGATAAATAGTATGAGAGAGCTCATTAACAATAATTACACTTTTTCTTTATTTATCTATTCCCGCTAAGCTTTATCTTTTTAATTAATTATCAAGTTAATTTTTAATCCCATCAGTACTGAAGTTGATTAAATATTCTGCTTTATAAATTAAAGCTGTGTTTTATTGGTACTTTTTTGTTTAACGATAGCATATATCTAATTAACCTACTATTGCCCTGGTAGAAAATTAACAACTTTTTCTGGACGGCTTACTAACTATTGGTCAGACATTAAACCATAAGTTAGTCAATAATTAAACCAAAATCTGGTCAAGATCTGGTGATCAACGATTGACAGCTGCAGTTCATAACGTCTAAATACACTTAATTTCAAAAACGTTTGTGCTCCCGTATACTTATTAACCTCTTTTTATATATGTTTATTAATATATTTTATGTAATGTATCATTTACATAAATATGACATTCAATAAAATAAAATAAATAATGAATAAAATAACAACTATTACATTAAACTTAAAAAAATTATTTTACGAATATAAAATATAAAAACGCGTGATATAGAATCACAAATTGAATCATGTGCTTACGAATTGCAAAAATAATTAAAAATATCTGAAACCTTTTTGGTCATTAGTGTTACGAGTCAGATGTAAATATAAACTATGTTATTTAAAATTGTTCAGCTTGACACTATTATACAAAAGACTTTGTTTTGGTTCTTAAATAGAGTATTATATTTTCACCACACTATCAGTAATGCGAACAAGTTAGAGAAATATTACACCTTTGGATTTTACATCAAATGTCCCCTGCAGGAATGAAGAAAATATAATTAGAATTATTTTCAAGTAATTTATCACAGAGGCATTACCTCTGACTATATAAGCTAATTGAAAAGTTCCGAAACCCATTTTATGCATCGATAAAGCATCTTCAATTTTGACTTTGGTATATATAACTAACCGGCTAAAGGATTTTCATGAAACAAAGCGTTCTTATCTTCTTTGTATTTTGGTCATAGTTATGATTTGAAAAATTGCAAATATGAAAATTTCCTAATTTTAAGTTTTCTTATATTTTTTGTGATTTTTATTATTACAATTTAAACCGCTGTCAATTCATTGGCAATTAGCTTCCTCAAACTAAAGTTGTTGTCCTAGTACATTGATTGTTTGCATCAGTGTATGGGGAAATCTCCCGAAGTTTTGACTCTTATGTGCCCTTTTTTTTAATTTATTGCTTCTATTAGTTTAGCGTGCGAAGACAATAAATAATAAACTAGACAGGGTGGAAAATTCATTTTCAACCTAGAAAACCAGTCCTGTAATCCATATTGATGCGCCGCGCACGCTAAATTTTGAGCATGTAAAAAATTGTTTAAAAAGGTCCACGTTCCCGAAAAGTGGAACTTAAACTTAGAAAGTATTCCCAGCAAAGCTGGTCAGAAGAAAATATTGCTTCAGCGATTTTTTATAAAAAAACGTTAATTTATAATTATTAATAAAAGATTTCTTCATTAAACAACGTTTTTACATCTTTGTATTGTATTATTTCTAGAATGTTGAATACCGCTTAAAATTTATTTTGGAATGAATAATGAAAATATCCGGTTTTATCCTGATATTTTTTTTACGGGGTACAATCAGATACTTTCGTAAATTTCTAACAACATTTTTTACAAATATTTTTTTGGCTAACCAAGTCGATTTTCAGTTACCTGAATGTAAACTAAAAACAGTTCTAGTGTCAAATATATTTTTATTATTTTGTTATCTATTTTTAATAAACAATTTCCAAAAAGTATCCGGTTTTACCCCAGTCTCCCCTATTTTGTATATATTATAAAATATTCATAGTATATGATCGATATTTAATGAAAAACTTATGATTTCCAAAAATTTGTAAATCTGTAACAAACACACGTTAAATCCCATCTCTTTCGTCCTTATAGAAAACAGAAAACTCTTATCAGTGGTTTAGATACTGTAACATACGTGCCTACCCTGGTAGAAATTGTCTCTATCGGAAATGGCCAGGAAAATACTAAATAGCTAGTAAAAATAGCTAATTCATTTATAGTACTGTTTCAGGAGATACAAATGAAAACAATGATTTTTCCGTTTGATTCTATTTCTCTCACTCTTTACCATTATAGCAAGCCTCTTATTAGCCATTTCGTGACTAAAAAACTGGCCAACTTTAATATCTTTTAAATACTCATAAATAAGCTAATGTAAATTTGTGAAAAAACTTATTCTATTATTCTGTCTATTAAATGGCGAATATGATCGGAAAAATCGTTTCATCGATGGATAGAAATAGCCATGAAAAGTGTCTAGTTTTTAACGATTGTTGGGAAAAACTAATATTTATTAGGTAAATAATGGAATCGATTTCCACCAGGGTATTGTCATACAAAACAAAAATCAAAATATTCTATCAAACAATTAATTACTCGCGTTCCCAACCAACCCGACACCGCAATTTATCGCACTTCACACACGATGTCAATTAATCTTGAAAACACATTACCGCACCATCAATTCGGAGCACCGCTATAAAAAGCAAAAAACTTTATTCATCGCAACCCGGCACTCTCGTCGTACGTGACACGCGGGTGCGAAAGTCCCGTTTTCCTTCACTCCTCGAGGAATGTAAAGCACACGCGCGATTTAGATTTGGGTCGAGAGATCCCCTCCCCGTAACGAAAATCTCTCACTCCGTTTCCTCGTCCCCTCGTCAAACCGCGCAGTCCCGCAGTCATCGTCGAAGAAGAATAATGGGCTACCGCAACAATGACTAGATACACGTGAGGGACGAAAGAAGTCTCTCCTCTGCCAAAAATAAAAAAGAGGGTTAAGACTGCCCCGCGCTACCGACCATTGTGTCAGCCCCGGCCGGCTGTCGTAACAATAAAATAACGCAATTAAAGGTATAATTAACCGAGGGAAAGTCAGTGGTGCGCGGCTGTATGTGCGCACGCAGGAAGGGAGAGAAAGAGAGATGAGGTCGAGAGGGAGAAGACGCGCGGAGTGAATGGGAGCCGTCGCGTCGTGCCTAATCTGGATCTCTCCGCCCGCGGGTGTCGAGCACACACACACACATACACGTCCTCCTCCTCCTCCTCTTCAATCGTCTGCTGCGCTTCTTTTATTTCGGGCCCACTCAATGCGCTCGTTTATTAATACCGAGCTGTATATACATGCGCGGCGCGTCTCTCTCTCTCTCTCTCCCCTCTCGAAACAGGGTCGCGACGTGCAGCGACGGCCATCGACAAGGTTATACATGCAGTTACAGAGCGACCCGAGGGGAGGAAGTTACAGCAGCTATTCTTGCGAGAGGGCTGATACACTGGTTACGCAATCGGCAGGGGAGGTGTGTATATAGGGCTGGTGCGTGTAGAGGGTGATCGAGAGGTTTGTCATTTGAGGGCAGGGTTGAATGGTGCGGAAATGGCGGTGGAGAACTTTGGTTGGATTGGAGAACTTTGGGTGGTGTTTATTGGCTGCCTTTGGTTAAAAAGCGAGAGTATCAATTAATTAAAATTCGCTGGGGTTTTTAAAGAAATTCGGTAAAGATATCTTAAATAATAACGTGATTAGGTGTTGTTGTGGTTTCATTTTATATGCGTTACATTTAGCACTAATTTAGCGACCGGTATTTATGTTTTAGTAACAGTCAATATAGACACGTATCAAAGACTATTAATTAATCTAACGATTTATTAAATAAAAATAATTTCACAATTACCAGAATCATCGACGCGTTTAACCAAAAATCCCGGGGCATCGCTATGCATCCCCCCCTTCTTTCAAAAATGTTTACTGAGAAAAAGTGAAAAGGAATCGACGGAGATTTCTCGTTGAAAGGCTGGCCTTATTCCGCTGCGCGCCGGAGGAATCGAGGGGTGGAAGGGAAAGCTTCAAAGAGTATTAGGGTTGAAAGGATTGATTTGGAGTACTCTAGAGCGTGACTGGCGGGGGGTGTATGTAAAGTAATGCAAGGGTGCGCGGGGCACGGAACGACAAGTGATATAAGGGATAAGTTTGTACGTGTGCAGACGAGAGTCGCTTTCCGAAGAACTTTCTCTCTAATAAGTGGGAGCTTTTCGAAAGGGAAAATCTTTCGACATCTCGTCGACAAAAACAATACGAGAGAAGTACTTTTGTTTGAAGTTAAAACAAGTTATATACATAATGTTCTCGGTGCTCTTGTTTTTGTCGCGAAAATTAATATTATATACGTTATGATATTATGTACAGTCGAGTGACGTGGAGCACGCGTACTTTGGTCAGAACATAATACAAGTACAATATAATTCGCGAATTTTCAACCCAGATTGTAAACCTCTCACCAGAATCGCGATATTTGCGCTGTAAATACCGTTCGTAAAATAAGCCCCGTATATAGGGTATAACCTTTTCCACTCTGCATCGGCCCCTTCCAAAGCTCAAAACACGCGTCGAGCGAAAATTTCCACGCCCTCGTAACATCCTCAAAATTCCAACAGTACCTGCCACAGCCCTTTCCAGCACATATCGTAAACCCTCTCGAATCGCGCATTCGAAATCGCGGCATATCACACGCATCGGAGATCAGCTCTCAAAAACGGCAATTCGCGCGGTATAGGTATACAAAACATGCGCATATAAAAACGCGCAGACAAATTCCCCCAACGCGTTTCCGTAAATAATCACTCGAGTTCTCGAGGACTCGTATATACCAGCCATTTCGACCTCTACGCTTTTTTTTTGTCAGCAGTAGGTACCAACGGCATCAAACGTCAAGGCTGCTGGCCGGCTCGTTCGCTCTCTGATCGATGGCTTATGCGGCCGTCGACGCGCGGCTGTTACAGGGACGCGCGCGCGCTCGACAGGGAATTTTCGAGCTGTACGAACTAAAAAAAAGAGAGAGGGAGAGAGAGAAGAGTAGTAGGCAAGATTGATACACTTTTGCGGCCGTGTGGTCTCGGTCGATTGAGACCGGCGAAAATTGCTCGGACTTTGGCAGAGTTGTTCGACGGAGATATAGAGAGGAAGTTCGCGCATACGTGAATTTGGTATTTCGATAGGTTGTTCCGAGAGATATTGACAGTCTTTTGTAGGCGCGGATATAGTTCTTTCGAGAGTATGGGATTGACTGAATATAACTTTTCAATACTTTTGCTAAAAAAAAGAATATATGTGATACAATCTTTTGAAAAGACAATTGACTTTATTATAAATTAAGAATATTTCATGAGAAACTATACAGGCTTAATTCTCGATCAGCGTAAGTAGATGCGCAGAGTATTTGATCAGACTGCAGTAATATAAGGTATAAGCTCGTTTTTAGGATTCCTTTTACCTTATTATACCATATTATGTTACTTTATGGATAATAATAAATTAATCACATCAACTAGTTTAAGAAATAAAAGAAGCTCTATAGTAAATAGAATTGACAATATTGGTCGTCTAATGAGGATTTGAAACTATACCGAATTGATGAGACTTTCACTAGACATTTACAACAACCTTACTCGGACTCCCTAGTCAAAGCAGTGCTAAATGTAGAAGTTACCTAAAATTGAAAAGAACCATAGTTGTAATGTGATTTATTTATTTAAAATGATAGAGATAGTCAATGTATTATAAATAAAGTGTATTTAACATGACTGAGATAACTTTTTTCACAAAATGGCAGTATTCTAGAAACTAGATATCGTCACTGCAAATAATTATTGATAAATCACCGGCATCTCTTTTATTTCTCAACCGATTTTAGTTTTCAAGGTCTCATTTTGCTCCTTAAGTAATTTCATGGCGTCTTGCTGAAGGAAAAATTAAAAATTATTCAAAACTCAGAAAGTTATAGATAATTGTTCATAAATTCATGCACGTCGTTAAGAAAATATATTTTTTTAATTGGCTATACCTTTCTGAGTTTTGAGTAATTTTTAATTTATCCTTCGGCAAGTTCCCATGAAATTACTTAAGGAGCAAAACGAGACCTTGAAAACTAAAATAGGTTGAGAAACAAAAATGATTTCGGTGATTTATCAATAATGTTTGTAGTGACGATATCTAGTTTCTAGAATATCACCATTTTGTGAAAAAAGTTATCTTAGTCATGCTAAATACACTTTATTTATAATACATTGACTATCTCTATCATTTTAAATAAATAAATGACATTAAAACTATGGTTTTTTGAAATTCAGGTAACTTCTAGATTTATCACTGCTTTGACTAGGGAGTCCGAGAAGAACCACCTTACGTTGTACCAGTTAGACTTGATGTTAACGTTCAATATCGTTACAGGTGTAGCGCAAGGACTGAGCTGCTACAAATGCGGACAATACAACGATGGCGTTGGAAGCATCACGCCTTGCATCAACTACACAGCCACACAACTCAAGGAGTGTCCTAAGACTTCGGAATACTGCATCGTGAGTACCGCACTTCTCTGTACTCTCCAAACCGTTATATCCCAATTAAACAGCTCGCATCCCTCTTATCGATGAAAAATTCAATCCCCACATTCAATACCCTCAATAATTCACATTCCCTTTTATAGTTTTTTCATCGCAAAAGCCCGTTCGGATCTCCCACATATATATCTCCTCCTAAAAGGCCAATAAAAACGCCGAATCCTCTTTCTCTCGAGCGACATCACCCAAAAAGCATCGCCGCGTCCGCACAATAGCCCCTCGTCGTCGTCGAATCGTGTAAACTCGCAGGTTGTACAAAAAAAAAAAATAAATAACAGGGCTGCTCGATTCTTCCAAGCCATCGGGCCCGAATATTTATCGGCAGATCTCCGCTGCGTGCTGCTGTTTTGCCGGCGCGTGTAAACCAGGCACGCGCGGGTATAAAATTTTACGCGCCCGCCCGCCCGGGTTATAATACAGCCACGCGACTTTTATCTTGTGTGCAGCCTCTGGCGAGGCTGAATATTTCAGAGTCTATAGTCGTTCTCGCCGGCCGGAGTTGAGAGCGATGCACTGGTTTTGTTGCCGCGCGTGTATGATGGAGTTTGGTGTGTGTAAAGCGGCGGAACGCATAAGTTATTATGTGCGCAGGTGTGCAGCGCGAGGAAGGAGGTGTTAGTTTTAATAATTTGCGATAAGGAAGGCGAGTGTTGAAGATTTTATGAATTGGCAAGGAGAAAAATGAAAAGTAACTGTATGTGCGAAGATATAAATATATAGGTAGATTGCATTATGGTTGGAAAGGTTTGATTTACTTCGTTAACAATAAAATATGAGTGAATGAACAAACAATTTTTGTGCTTAACATTTAAGCAAATATTAAGACATCTTTATTGCTTTCCGAGATATTCCAAAGAAAATTTATAAATCAGCAAATGAATAAAAATTAATAAACATTCTTATGTGGTACAAGCACAAAGTTACTAGCATGACTATTTATTACAGTCCTGCATTTGTAGTCTTTCTTTTCACATTACAAAACATTTTTCACAACGTGCTCATTTTTTTTTACTAAATTTTAAAGTTCGCATTAAAATATAGAACATCGCAAATATAATCCGTAAAGTGCGATATTTCCAACAAACCCATAAAGTATAAAAAAATGTTTACAGCAGTTTAAAGTATAGCAACCGCCAACAGCATTAATTAAACGCGTGTGTAAATTTACGCGGTGTTAAATGCGCAGGTATATGCGCAGCGCACGAGCGATTTTCACTTGCTAATTCCAGCCCGCATTTTTCGCCAAAGTCACACACACACGGGTGCGGACCAAGACGCACTTTGGTCGGCTGCCAGGCACCGCTGTTCCGAAAATTCCCTCGTACACGCGGAAGTATTAAAAAATAAATTATTTCCGATCGACTCGTCCGCGTCGTTGAACATTTTTTCCGAGGGGGGATAGAAAGTTTTAAAAGACTGGGAAGATTGGATAAGGATAATTGTGGCCTTTTTGAGAGGGCACTGCTGGAGTAGGTTAACTTTGTGACGTGACGGAGGAGGAAAAACTCAATTAAGGTAACAGAGGGAAATTTTTAAAGTCGAATTCATTTGAGCGAATTGAAAAATGGGAGTGTTTTATAATTATGTTCTAGTTTGGAAGTGCAGACACGAAAATTTTTTTAATTATCTTCCGCGAATTGATCACGTCTACGTTGCATTCATTACCCAATTAATGTTCGAAGATTCATGTAATAATATTATTTTTATATTTAATAATAATGGAATAGTTTTTTATTAAAATTGACGTCCGCCAATATTTGCGCGTCGTCAGTCGAGCAAATTAAAAAAAAAAAAAGAAAATAAGCGAGAATTTTACCCGATCGACTTTTTTCTCAGAAGCGCGGGTCGACGGTTAATTTCGAGAGCTCCTGGAAAGCTTCGCGCTGAAGTCGAGTCAAGCGGGACCTGTCTTTTTTTTGCAGACCAGTCGAGGGAGAGGAGAAAATACGCTCCAAAATACTGTAAACCCGTTAGTTGTTTTTTTGTCTTTTACCGCTGCCCGCGAGCGGTAGCCAATCAGGACCGCGGAAAACTCACTCTCGAAAAATTGAAAGCGCTCTCACTTGCTCCGAAAGCCTTTTTGGGGCCGACGCTCGCGCCACCTCTCGCAAGCAATAGACCTCTTGCTCCTCGAGCAGAGCACGCCAGACTCTCGTCAGGGACGCAACGATCCGCTCTCCCGTTGAAGGCGACTACGTCACACGGCAAAAGGAGCGTCCGATCCCTCGTTCTGTGCGGACGACCGTTCCGTGCAAGGACAAAAAAGGGATGACACTTGTCTAACCTTAATTCGGTATCACAGTATGAGGACAAAAGTGCCCCGGGAGTTTCGCGTGGTAGACACGAGACGAATTTAACTATTTTTTTATTACACGCGCGCGATATCAGAGCCTTAATTTATTTATTATCATTTACTTAATTGCTTCCTCCTAGAGGAAGCTTTGTGATAGTAAAAAAAAAAGTTTGTGAGATAATGTCTTAGGAATGTTGTATAGAAAATTTGGAATCGAAATACACCATTTTTAGAAAATGTCCGTATGGATGTGTGTGTGTGTGTGTGTGTGTGTGTGTGTGTATGTATGCCCGTATACTCTGATATCTCATGATCTACTCAACCGATTTTAACGAGAGAGTGATCATTTTTTCAGATTTTGCTTCAACAATTGGGGTCAATATTTTATTTTTGTCAAAATCGATTTTTTTGTTTTTTATCGCCATTTTTAAATTTTCAAAATTTTTATTTTCAATTTTTTTTATATTTAGAACAAATATTATTTATATACGATAAATTCTCTGTATGCAGAATAAAATTTTCTACAATTTAAAAAAAAAAAAAGCCGTTAGCTATATTTCGTCATAAGTTATTCATGAAAACGTCATTTTTAGTAAATAGGTTATATTTCAAAATTAAAAAAAGATATTAACATGAATATTTTTTTGGTTATAAAGAATACTGAGTACTATAACTTACTAAATTTTTAGGTTTTCTTATTCATTATTTTTGGAGAAAAAATAATTTATAAAAAAAGTGTTTTTTTTTGTCGTTCAATAACTAGAGTAAAATTGGCTTAATCAGTTTGAAATTTTTTTTAGTGGTACATTTTGTATCACAATCGATTGAGTTCTTTGGGCAAAAGGATTGATCCATAAATTTCGGAGATATTTGAGGTTAAAATTTTTTTCACTTTTTTTTAAATCGTAATTTCTCGAGAACGGCTTTATGTATTTGAATCGGGTGGGCGGCATTCGAAAGAGAATTTCAAGACCTATATTTTCTAAAAAAAATTATTTGTCTAGCTATTACGGTTCTTTTGTTATTAATAAAAACGTAAACATTGAAAAATGAAAAAAATGAGTTTGGTATGTCCAACTATTGCGGGAGTAAAAATTGACTTAAGCGCTTTGTACATCGTACAAAATAAAGTATGAAATTTTAAATATTGGAAGTAAAAATTAATTAAAGGAATCAGTAAATCAAGTTTGAGGAAGCTACGTGCCAATGAATTGGCAGCGGTTTTTTTTTCTGGTTTTAAATCTCTACTGTCTATGATTCTTGAACTGAGTACAAATTTCATTTGCTAATAGAATCATTATTCCTTTCCTGAATTTCCTTATCCGTATCATTTTCTTAAAACTGAGCCGGAGCTAACATCAAAATCTATAAAAACTATTATACTAATAAAAAAAGTTTGTACTGATTTGTATATAACAAATCTGAATATTAAACATTCTTTCTCATTTTAACAGAGAAAGTAAGGGTAAAATAAAAACCATGCCAACTGTTGATTTTGCTTAAGTATGTATATTATTATGAATTAATTTAATGAATAAGTATACAACGTACTCTTAAAAGTCTTGAATATTAATTGAAATAATATGGGATTTCCAAAAATAAACTTTAGTAACATTAAATGGTAAAAAGAACAATAGCTCGCGTGTCTAATCAGCATAACAGCATTTCTCAAATATACCTTGTTTACATTTACTGGTGGAATCAGTGTAGTCATTTTTATAAGGGGATGTCGGACCCTATATATAGAATTACGTAAGTTTATTAATCTATATAGCAATGAGATTTCAGAAATATCAAATATTTGATTTAAAAGCTACGAACCATTTTCGCGCGAATCTTATCTCACTTTTTATAACAAAATACATTTCGTCCAGAAACGATTTTAAACAATTTCAACCCAAAGAAAAATCCACTCCTCAGCACACTGGCGATCCCCAATCCCTTTCCGCGCGTCTACCTACTTTCTCTTTCTCTTTCTCTCGCGAGTGGAGAGACCGTTGCGAAGGAGAAAAGCACGCACGCGGCCGAGCAAAGCGACGGCAAGTGCCCACCCGAGAAAAGTGCAGCGAGCGAGAGTAAGACGACAACGGCGACGGCTTGACATTCTTCCAAGGGGACTTTTAACGAACGACCCTATTTACGTCGCTCGAATCAGTCAACTTTGTCACTATGACCGGGGCACCGTCAATGTTCCTCTTTCCCTCTCCGGTCCTCTCGTGATCGAGAGATTAGCTGCAGGATTTTCCGACAGAATTTTCCAAACTTTAGTTTAAATAGCAAAAATTCTCGAAAAAAGGACTTTTCTATCGATATTTTTGAAAGACCAACTGTAAATACCAAACTCGATCTACAATATATTAATAGGCATGCAATGCTAGCTTTTTTCCCAAATTTAAAATCATTGAAACAAATATTGCGAATAGAAGTATTAAGAGAAATTATTTACTCTTATTCTTCTAAAGGATATACATAAATTTTATAAATATATAATAAGATTTTTTCTTGGAACGGAGCAAAGGTACTGTCAAATATTTTTAGAACCTTTTTGACAAACTCGATATACTTTCAGCATCGTACTTAACATAATTAAAGTGCACTATTTTTACTATCCTACATAATCTAATCTACTTTTCCAAGTAGATGACCTCATCATCATCATTTTTGTAAGATAAACCCCAATTACGAGGCTCCCGCTCGACGCGGAACAAAGTCACAAAATTTCACAGCAAATTATATTCACCAAGCAAAACAAAAAAAAAAACTGTACTCATCCCATCTCAAATCCTTATCGCTAAAAAATTTTTCAAATACCTCGCCCCCATTCATTCGCGCAGCAAACCTGCACCGTCACAGGCGCAAAAAGCGAGAGGGAGAGAGAGAGAGAGAGAGAGAGAGAGAGAGAGAGAGAGAGAGAGAGAGAGAGAGAGAGAGAGAGAGAGAGAGAGAGGAAGAGAAAAAAAACGCATCACGGATCCCAACAAAAACATTTTCATCTGCATTGTTATTTGCCAAGCCCGCGCCTACCATTCCTCCGTCTGCTGCCTTTAGAAAGAACGACCTTGTCCCGGCGCGCCGCGCGCGGTACGTCCTGCGCGCGCGTAATCCGAGGCTCGCGGAACGCAATCGTCTTCTCTCCGCCTGCGGAAGAACGCCCCCGGGCCGCACACAGCCTCCCTTATACTCTCTCTCTTCGAGCTCTTCATTCCCGATGAAAAAGATCCTCTCTGTTACCCGCTCGTCTCTCTTTTCGGGATAGAGAGGGGTGCAGCATTTTATCCGCGCGAAAGAGAAAGCCAGGGGAGAGCCAACGAAAATGGAATAATAGAGGGCCGAGTCGAATATCGGGATCGGGCGGGCGCGCTCCTCTATCATTCACCTCGAGGAGATATAGCAGCGGGAGGCAGAGCTGAGCTGGGTGTATAATGAATTGTACATCGTATGAAAATTCGGATGGCTGCGGAATGGCGGACGACGGTCTCTTTTTCGCCGCGGAAAATTAGAATGTAAAATGTCCCCGTCACCCGCAGTCTTTTTGTGATAAGAAGATATTACGGTGAGCGCAGAGGAATGCGGGCGCGCCAATAATATCTAGTGGAAATTCGACACTCGCTTTAAGGGATTTGGAACGACGATTATTATAATGCAGGCGTTGATGCGGAATGGTATAGTAATAGCTAGGTTGAATTGCTTACTAATGGAATTTATCTCTTTTGGCTTTTGAATTATGTTAATTGTTTATATGTATATTATGTTATCTTCGTTTGGAAATTTTTAATGCTTTTGTTCTCATAAATAAACATATTGGTACATGTTTTAACCCTTAGAAGCATACATTTTTCTATTCGATATTTTGGCCTGAAATTTCTCACTTGGAGGTTTTTGGGGTCGCTAATAACGAATATGCGATCAGAATTTTAATTTTCCTAATCCAAGATGGCGGATTCAAGATGGCGGATGAAATTTTTTGAAAATGAGTTTATTTTCACTCCAAAATGTTTACTCGGGGATTTTCGGGGTCGCTGATAACGAATATGCCGTCAGAATTTTTATTTGCAAATCCAAGATGGCGGATTCAAGATGACGGACGTAATTTTTTGGAAATGAGTATATTTTTATTTTAAAATGTTTACTCGGGGGTTTTCAGTATCGCTGATAACGAATATGCCGTCAGTACTTTTATTTTCAAATCCAATATGGCCGATTCAAGATGGCGGACAAAAATTGTTAAATAAGTATATTTTTACCTAAAAAGGTTTATTTGGGGGTTTTGGGGTCGCTGATACCGAATATGCCATAAGAATTTTAATTTTCCAAATCCAAGATCTCGAGTAGACATTCGAGTAGAAATACTAAAATGTACGGTACGATTCTGATAGCATATTCGTTATCAGCGACCCCAAAAACCCCCGAGTAAACATTTTGAGGTAAAGATATACTCATTTTCAAAAAAATTCCGTCCGCCATCTTGAATCCGCCATCTTGGATTTGAAAAATCAAAATTCTGATGGCATATTCTTAATCAGCGACCTCAAAAACCCCCGAGTAATCGTTTTTAGGTAAAAATATACTCAATTTCAAAAAATTTTTGTCCGCCATCTTGAATCCGCCATCTTGGATTTTGAAAATCAAAATTCTGATGGCATATTCTTAATCAGCGACCCCAAAATCTCTAGGAACTAACTTTCATAAAAATCGAACAGCAAATAAGCTCAAAAATGATTTTTTTCTAAAAAAACATGCATTTTTTGCAATTTGTTTATTTATAACAATTTAATAACAAATAAAATAATAAATTACGTTCGGGATAATTGTAGAGAAACGTCTTACCTATCAGAAAAGCCCATCACCTTGAATAAATACACATAAATACGTTTTTTATAAATAAAAATAGAAAGCTACTTTGGTGGTCCCTATAGGAACCACTATGCTTCTAAGGGTTAAAGCTAAACACGGATAAAATAAAAAAAAATTGCAGAAATAATGTGGGTATTGAATATTAATATTAGACGTTAATTGGATTAAATTTTCACAATGTATCGATAACTAGTATATCTTACATCTTCGATAGCGGTTTCACTTATTATCTGAATGTGCAAACTTAGGGATTCAGGTATGCGATATTTAATAAAAGTAATTAAGAAATATACAAATATTCGATGAAAATAAAGACAAAGAATGAAGTTTATTATTTAACTCCGTTATACGTATTTCACTTCAAACGACTTCCATATAAATAAAACCACATTTTCAAAGTTATAATAAATGCGCAGCACAATGTAATAACAATATTTCAAGAGCGACCACAATTACGTATCAACGGAATTTACAAGTTCTATTAATATTCACGATTTTCGCCATATTTCACTCATAAATTATTATAGTAATTCACTTCAAATTATTTTATACAACATACAATGCATGTACAAAATTAACTTTATATTCATAAAAGGAATATCTTCTTATCCGGTGGGAGAAATACTTTAAAATTCTCTATAAGCTTAAGTATATTTATGGTTTAATTTTCAACGTTCAACTCTCAAATTTAATAGTATTATAACTGAACATTCAGGATTTTAAAAGGAAGTATTTAAAACGTAAAGATAATTTAACTCATTAAATTATTTTCATACCTTACTAAAATATGCAAGACCGAATAAAATAGCTAAAATACGCAAGACATAATATAAGACTTGTATAATGAAATATAATAATATAAAATAACCGAAGATAAAGTATAGTTGAATGATTATTTACTAATACTTTTATTATATTTTCAATTTAAATGTTTTTATAAATATTGCTTTGAAAATATTTCACACATTTATACTGATTAAATAAAAATTCTATGATAGCCCTATTGTATTTTGAAACATTTTTATTCGTAATGGCTTAAAATAATTATATTTTTAAGTGCGCCAACTCTTTAAAGTCAATAAACCTCTGTCTTTTTAACATTTCAATGTCTTAGAAACCATTAAAGTTCGAAAACTAGTGCCACCTTAATTGAGCGAATTCTCTTTTATATCATCGAAACATCCTAAAACAACTATATAAAATCCTGTAAACTATCTTATCTGGAAGCCTCGTATCGTGTCCGCAACGTAACAAAGAAGAAAGCGTTGTAAAAGTCTCTTTATATATATGCTATAATAATAGCGTATAATAAGACAGTTGCACTCATTGCTTTTTACATTCGGCGCTCATTTTTTGAAAACAATTATTTTTGTTATAAGTACTGATAGAATGAACATATGCTTTGCGCTTTCGAGTCTCAATTTTCAGACACTTTTATGTTCAACTAAGCAATGCTGGTATAATTGAGATAAACTAGACATGTATGGATGAAGTTTTTACCTTGTTAGTTACTTATTGCGTACTACTTTCAATAATCCATTTTCATGTAAATATTTTTAATTAATTTGCAAAAAATATCACATAATGAGATCAAAGATAGAATGAGTAGTCATGCAATGCATATTTTAATCTTCATAAAATTTATTCTTCATAAAAAAAAAATAATTAAAAATATCGTTATCTGGAGACTTTACTTGGAATCTAGAGTTATTTCGAGGCAAGTGGGAGTTCTCACATTTATATATCCAATATAACGTTGGCATTCAAATTCCTTATCCAGATTAACTCGAAACCCTTTCCGTTCTATTTTCCTCCCCCGTTCTTTCTGCGATGAATTTTAGAACTGGCAGTACATAAATAACAAAAAATATCACTGCATGCGTCCTTTATTTTAAAGGAATTCTTAAATACATTTTGTTTTTCCTAAATATTTAACCCTTAGAAGCATACATTTTTCTATTCGATATTTTGGCCTGAAATTTAGTCCTTTATTTTAAAGGAATTCTTAAATATATTTTGTTTTTCCTAAATATTTTAGTTCTACTTAGAAATAGTTGCATTTCTTTGTTTTCAGTTGCTCAAAAAAATACGTAAATGCATTCATTTAATTTTTTTAAATATAAATTTTTCTCGCACATATATAAGCCTAAAATTCTCGCGTGTATAATGCATAACCCTAAAAATTCCTCCCCAACGTTCTAAAACATTCATGCCTGTCCTTCACGTAACATCGAAAATATACTTTATATTTGCTTCTGTGCTATAAAAAATACATGGGTATGTTCGTGAATAAGAGCGATGTATGTATAGATAGCGATATATTTTTCATGAAACATACAGCCATCGTAAAGTGCATTTTTCACGTGAATTTGAAATACGTACCGAAGGACAAATGTTGACAACAGACATTTAATATTTTTATCAATTCATCGTCAAGATTAACAATCAGTTTAATACCAATAACAAACCCAGTAAGGAAGTCGATTGCCACCTTTAAAATTTTCTCTGCTTTTGTCTTCCCTTCCAATAATAGTTTAATAATAGTAATAGTTCAATAATAGTTCCTCTTATTTGCCCACATTTGAATGGGCTGCATATTCTACAAACTTCCGGCCCCGTGTTCGTTCCCTCTCTTATACACACGCATGTTTCTTCTCTCTGTCGCTCTCGGAATTATTTATTTGAGCGAGAAATCAGATCAAAATACGAGCGACGAAATAAAAAGTTTCTGACCGCAGAGCGAATATTCGCTGTCGGAGTTATTCAAGACGTCACGTGATAAGATTACCGAAAACGAGCGCGCGCGACTTGCTTGCCAAAGTCCCACTCCTGATAGCCATTTTTTGGTAGGGGCGGTTTTCAAATTCGCCGAGAGAAATAGTTGATATGCAAAGGTGAGGCTCGCGATATGATTTATATGCGGCTTCTCGTTCCTTATTGATCTTTACGAGTGAGTGCTTCGGATAGCAATTTTAATCGAAGAATTTCCGTTTTGAAGTGTTGAGCAATAACTGAGAATTTTAGATATGTATCATGCGATTTTTTCATTTCTGTAACGTTCTTATGTTACTATATAACATAGTGAATTCTTCTATTCCATTTTTCATTTAAAGCTGAATTATATATAAGTATTGTTGTTTAAATATAAATATAAATTAATGATATGTATTTGATAAATAATAAAATAAAAATAGAGAATCAAAAAAAAATATAATTATGAATTAAATTAAATAAAGCTGAAAACCAGAAAAATTAGTAGCAACTATTTATGAGTTCATTACAAATATATTAGCAAGCGATTACATCTTCCTGAATTTTCCAGAGTAGTCTCTCGTACTCGTAAATTCAAGTAAGTTCTCGCAAGTCAGCTCTTACGTCGCCGCGTAATCGTTATTGACTACTCAAGTAAATTAAAAGTAAATGAGCGAACGTGTTTATAATAAGAATTTTATCTGCTCGTAAGGTGATGTGAAATACCGACATAATTGTTGAACGTGTACTCTTATATGGAAATACTAATAGGATTACTCAACAAAATTTTAGAGCATAGTATTTACATATACGGAGCGCCTGACAAAATTGTTTTTTCAAATAAGCGTTCGAATATTAATTTATTAAATAATGAAATTGGGCTGATTTTGGACTTCACATCGCCTTTCAAAGTGCCCGTTGGTGCACAGACTGTCTTTGTATAGCTTGCCTGTGAAAACACTCTAGCTTTTTTAATATAAAACAATGATTTCTGATTTACAATTATTTTTTTGCATTTATTTCAATAAGTTTGTGATACAAAGTCAAGATTAGTTTTCTACGGAATATCAGGTAAAAACGTTAAGTAAACACATGCAACATTATACACCATCAATTTCGTCCAATATATCGGCTATACTAACTATTTTTAAGGGGGTAATTTTTTAACAAAATATTGCAAATAACTAGTATCGAAAAGTATTATTTTCTATAGCGATTTAACGAAACTTAAAATTTTACTATTACAAAGCTATAGGAGAAAGTAAAAAAGAAAATGACACCCGGAGAAAACAAAAGTTATGTTATAAAGCATGAAAGCGGACTTGAGACATAACAAACATCACTTATTCGCATATCCATCCGAGCCATCGAGAAGAGAAACCACTGGATCTAACTTGACCGAAATCCCATGGAATCCCGGGCTCGCGCGGGCACGTGAGCATTTCGCGGCACACTCGCTCCGTTTACGTACAACACGCGGCTGTATAACGGAGAAAATACGTGATCCGTCGCGGAGGACAGTGGAAAATGAGGAAAAGCGCGTGCGGGATTACGAGATACAGATAGAGGTAGAGAGAATGTAGGCGGTGGCAGCTGACTCGAGAGCGTAACGTCCGGTTGATTCCGAGTTATACGACCAATTCCCCGACGGGGCTTCCGCCACCGCGCGCACGCGCTCTGTGTCTCACCCCGCGTACATCCGTTCTTCGTATATATATGTATATGTATATCTGCCTTGCTTTTCCACCCGCCGTGCTGACACATATGTATATATGTGAAACTGCGAGAGTACTGCGAGAGAGAAGAGGGAGTCACTGACATATGAGTCGCTTGACATCGGCAGCGTCTACTTTGGGAATACGCAGTTCGGGCTCCTATATATGCGTATTGACATTAATTCGCGGCCGAAGTGAGAGCTACGCTTGCTAATTCAGTCAGCCGTCAAATCGCCTCGATTGCTTGCGACCGAACTTGCGAGTGCATAGTTTCTTGTTACATCAGAAAATACATCCGTCTAATGGTGTCAACAGTTTCCCTGGTGGAAATCCAACACATTTTATAATTAATAACTGACCATTTATATTAGAAACTTGCTATAAAATAGGAATTTCTCTTGTTCAGTTTCTATCTTCCGATGAAACACTTTTTCTCCTATTATTTGGCCATTTAATAGATTGAAAAATAGAATGAGTTTTTCGAAGACAAGCACAAGCTTATTCTTGAGTATTTTTAAGGTATTAAAACTGATCAATTTCTTTAGTCTGGAAATGGCTATTAGAAGGCTTGCTGTTATGACAAGGAGTGAGAGAGACAGAATCAGACGGAGAAATAAAAGTTTTGCTGAATTATTCATACAATGAGTACAACAAATGATTTATTAGTTAATGTTATATATTTATATTTTGGTAAGCCATCCAATGCACTGTAATGCTCTTTTATCAAAGATAAAATTAGTAAATAAATCAAATAACAATATTTTGCTGTTACGTCAATCTAAGAAATAGTCAAATAATAATCGAAAAATCGTTTCATCATAACGATTAATTAGCCAGTTTTACTAGCTATTTTCTAACTTCTTGGCCATTTCATATAGATGAATTTCTACCAGGGTTTGGCCTGCTGTTTTAGTTGTCGCGACCGAAGTGAAAAGCATTCTACTGTTATAAAGAAATTTCTAATGAATAGAAATTAACAAAGTGACGTATGTAAAATCACATTTTTTCGATGTAACTATATAGAATTTATATAAGAGTGTATATTACATCGTTGTTCTTTCAATTTTGTATAATTCACATTTTGATTTTTTAATTTATCGATAAAATGTTCAATAACCTAAAAACTACATGAATTGTAATGTATACATATTTTGGCTGATAAATCAAATAGACATTCATTGACACATAATTGCTCGCCCATTATTGGATACATTAATAAACCATTAGTAGATCTGAAACAAACACACATATGACCGCGTGTAGGCGTAATGCGAAAAAGTTCACTTACACATTTATGCAAACTCTTATACGTATTTGTGAGGTAATATAATTTAATTACACAACGATTGGAATATAGTTATTAATTCATTTCAAATTAGAACGTTTTGTATTACTAGTAAACGCGTTTATTGTGATTTTATACATATATTATATATGTTTAATCATAAAAAGTTCTAAAATATAAACAATTTCTGTATAATTTAAAATCCGAATATTTGTTTATTAAACTATTATCGTTCGTTAATACATAATTTAATTATGTATTTAAAGCTATTAAAGAACAATTGTCATTAATATTCAATAAATCAGAGTAATATTGAGGCCATTTAAAATTTTTTCTATTCGAAAATTTAAATTTAAAGTTATCCTTTATTGGATAAAAAATTGCAAATAATAGACTCGTATAATATTATCATAGCATGATTTCAAGCGAGTTTCTCAACGAACACAGCATATATTATAAAAAGTATGGAAAATGCGATTTCCTGCCGCGAGTTGCAAATGAAATTTTTTGCACCGATTTGCCCGCATACTGTTACAAAAAACTGTTTATACATTTAATGAGAACGGCAATAACGTCGCAGCTCAGATGAATTAATAGAGGTAAAACGCTAGCACTTAAATTGCTTATTTACTCACTTCGAAGTAATTCTACAATCTGTTTTATTTAGTAAAAATATTATACGCAGATATTTGATAAAAAGGCAAGTTTCACATTATCTTTGCATACACGTTTAAATCAATGATCCAAATTTAACATTTTTCTGAAATTCCAAGCCAAATTGAAATTTATTGAATTCCAGTGAAGATATTACCCATCCTTGTCTGTTACACCTCCCGAAACCACATCAGATAAGACACGTTACATTGCCTTGTAACTGGAACATACAAGGCGACCCATGTTTGAGCCCTTCAACAGATAAAGCAAACCTCGTTTTGAAATGTCGCGTACCACAACTGTTACTCGAGATTCCATCCATAAAAGAGAGATCGCGATTAAGTATTGAATTGGAGGCAGCCATATTGTTAGATAAATAAAACTGACTCTTATTGGTGGGTAAAGTTGAAAACATAGAAGACCACGAGCGCGCATCGCGCGCACAAAAATCCGCTAGTCAATATATTCGGCAACGCAATCATTAGGAGAGCATTTACAATTATTGATTCCCCCACTAATAACAAAACATCGGTCGCATACTTTATACTTTATTTCTGCGTAACTATCATTCCAACGATTAAACACACTACCCTAGCCATCAGTACATTACATCAAGCGTGCGATCCCCACGAGCCACGCGCGTGCACTAGCATCACGACAGTGTGTCCCGGTGCCGTGTATATATCCTCCGCGCTCGTGCAATTGCATTATTACGCGTCCGCTCGCTCTCTCTCTCTCTCTCTCTCTCTAATGCGCCCGGGGGCATCAGTCGCGAGACGCTCGCTCATTCTCGCGCGCGGATTCATCCTCGAATTGACCCTCCCTCTCTCCATCGTCTCATCTTCTCCGTGCACGTACGGCCCGTACGTATATGCCACTGCAGCTGTATACGTGAGCAGCAACCTCGAGAGCCAATCGAGTGTGCGTGTATATGTGTGTGTGAGAGCTGGCCATTAATTAACACTTAACGGCGGCTCGGATTACGCCGGCCGCCGCAGAGGGCGAATTTTCGGCAAAGTGCTTCGGGGAGATGGAGATGGAGATGGAGATGGCAGCGAGGTAGGCGAGATAGGGAGGCGAGGAGTTTTAAAATGCCGGGGACGGGGATGGGTAGTGATATCTGCGGAGTCGTTGCTTTTCTCGCGAGATTAAGCCGAGAGGAGAGAGAGAGAGAGAGAGAGAGAGAGAGAGAGAGAGAGAGAGAGAGAGAGAGAGAGAGAGAGAGAGAGAGAGAGAGAGAGAGAGAGAGAGAGAGAGAGAGAGAGAGAGAGAGAGAGAGAGAGAGAGATAGAGAGAGAGGAGGATTTGGCCGCGCGCTCATCCGGATTCTTCAATTAAAGTTGAGCGCCCCGGCGCAGGATTGTTATTGTGATCGGGCTGCGTGCGGATTTAATTGTCTCGCGCGAATTAATTCGCTTTGTGGCCCGTGTGCGCGGCGGTGCAATTTAAATTTCTGATAGTTTAGACAGAGGGAGGGAGAGAGACGTAGGTAGCAGACGATACTGGCGTACAGCTCGAGAATCAGGTCGCTGATGGCGATATCAACGCGGCTCTAGAACTGGTCGGTGTTATAGCTTTTTTTTTCGAATGATGAAGAAATTTTTTGAAATTTTCTGCTTAAAGTGGTATTGCTTATAAAAATAGATAATTATGAGAATGTATATAAACATTTACGCAAACGTTTGAACCGCAGTATTTTTCTCGATATTGTAATTGAAACACCGGAAAGAACACGAATCTATTCTCGAAATTTTATATAATCAACACATTCTATTTGTAAAATCGATTTCATACATTTTTTCTCTTTCTCTTAGCAGCTTGTAATTTTTTGTTACCAAGGATTTTTTCTAATTTCTGGCTCTACCTCTCTGAACCGATAAATTTTCCTCATTATTCGCCCAATCGAGGGCTATTTTTTGTATTTATTTTCCTCTTCCTGTTTTAATCACTATTTGTTCAGCCATTTATTCGAGAAATTATTTTTCAATTAAATCTACAAGGTTTTAAGTTTGCCAAAAAAAAAAAACACTGAATAATTCTTCCTGTCGACCGCCCCCCTGTCCTTTGACATTCTAAGTACTGATGATAAATTGATTAACGGAAATACATTCATAAAGCTTATTAGCTTTTACAATAGCCTCCTACAACCCAAAACCATGAATAACGCTTAGTACCCGCGTATAATACCAACATTCAGCTTGTCATCCTTTCTCGAGAAACCACACCGATAAAAAGAACCGCCTTAATAATTCCGCGCTCACCCCGCGCACAATAAAAATACCTCGCTCGATTATTCAAATTTTTCGGGTTGGGATATATCGCGTTCCATATAGGAAGCAAGCACACCGCGCCGTGTCTTATCTGCGACTCTCACCCGCGGGCAGCGCGAACCAATTCACTTATCAGCGCTCCGCGCGCCCGGTTGCTTTATGGTCAAATGCCGATTTATTGCAACCGCGGCGACTCCTAAAGTATAGGGGGAGGGAGACGCTTAGTCTAGCTAAAGGAAAACAGGAGTCACCGGGAAAAGAGCGCGAACGGTTACTACCGAGACGCTCGCATGTGCAAGAGAAGGGGGATATATATAAATCCGAGGAGTCGGATTATCCGCGGCGCTCCGATTACCGTATAAAATTTCGGCGAGCCTCGCGGTCAGGGTCGCGCCGCGTCAATGTTTTCTGCATGCATATGGTATACGACGTGTAATTCCGATTCATGAGATTGATTGCATTACGCGCGCGCGCTCGGGCTCGTGAATAAGTCAGTGACTGCGGCTCTACGTGGATAAGTAATTGCGCGGTGGAAGCGTGTGTACGTGGGGGGTCGTGGATTTTTGGAGGTTACGTGACGTGCGTGCGTGGATGTCTTTGCACACTTGTTATGCGGAGGTATATTCGGATGATAGCGAGAAAGTAGAAGTGAAAAAGTATATTATGATGGAAGGAGTTAGTTATAACTTACACGTGTTTTTTTTTTTCGTGAAATATATTAGTAAGCGGAGAAATAAAGTAGTGTTATGGTATTCTATATTGTGTTTTGGGCTTTGTAGTAAATTCTCTCAAAACAAATAATATGGTTGGTCGTAAAAAGTTTTACAGCGGAAATTTAAAATAGGTACATCGTAGTTCATTCCTTATCGGGTTTATTCGGGTCAGAGGCTTTAGAGCCCTTTTCAATTTTTCCGCTTTCGACATCAAAATTCGAATAGAATAATATATCTGGAAGGGTGAACCGCGAAAAAATGAAAAACGGAATAAAAAGTTTGGCTTGCAATATAGTTTTTGAAACTACAACTACCTGAATGCGGAAGGTGAATATGTATACATAATATGTTTAGTCACTCTTGACAGCTATATATATAAATATATATACAAATTATAAATACGATAAGTTTTTAATTAGTCTAATACTCGTCTTGCGGCAACAATTGGGAACGGTTTCAGACATTGTAATTCTCAATGATTGGTTTCCTTTCGTGGGTTCGACTAAAGACGCAACCTGTATTGAAATTCTCTGAATTCACGAAACATCAATAACTTTTCATTATACAAGACGAATAAAGGTCTACACAAATCAAGACTCGCAATTGCCTTGGAAAAGCTTGATGCTTCTGAATGCGAATTACAAAATTAAAAAAGTATATGTACAGTAAAAATTTTCTAAAATAATCATCTGTGTACGAATTATTCTGAAGCTAGTTGAGCAAACAAAATTATCATACGTATATTCTTGTTACGTCCGGTGACGTATCATTTAAAACAAACCAAAAACTGCGTCAGTGATTTTCTCGAATATAGAAACTGTATATATTTACATTTTGTATTATTTATTATTATTATTATTATTATTATTATTATTATTATTATTATTATTATTATCATTTTCACTATAATTATTATCATTCATAACTCGTATTATTATATTTTATCATTTACTTATCAATAAATTTTTGTAACGGGAAATCTCTGATGCATAATATATTGTTGAATCTCTATGACATTCAACAGTCTAAGGGGGGAGGTGTTACGTCCGGAGACGTATTATAGAGATTTAGAATTTCATTCTGAAAGTTTATTCACATCAGATATTTCCTGACATATAAAAGCGGGAATGCAATTTTTTATAAACACAGCATTTTGCTCATGCGGCGCCGTGACGTAGTAGGTCATCACACTTGCGAAAAACAACGTACGATATTCTCTTTAAGGTCAGCATTTCTCAATGCCATCGCCGAATCGTATACGACTGACGAAGTTTACATTGCAAAATAAGATGATCTCGATTTACTGTCACCGGGCTCATCTTTAACCTAATTTACTTATGTATTAAAAAGCCTCCGCATGGGCCGCTCGAATTAGTCACAGCGTACAAGAAACCTGGCGAACTCCGTGTACCTTACGACATCGAGAAGTTGAAACCATAAGCCTTACACATCTAGTAAGCAGATTTTATAAGTTATTGAGATTACAATTTTGTAATCGTAAGCCTTACTCATCTAGTAAGCAGATCGTGTAAGTTATTTATAGTAAATTTATAAAAGCAAGTGTTATAGAAAAGAATTGTAATTGAAATTACAACGCATCGATCTACCAGAAGCCAGCAAATTGTATTGGTAATAAATTATTGTATTTTATATAATAAACCTACATAAAACCAATTACTATTTAGTTCCACTTATTTCCGGACTTAACATTCTAATTAAATAAATATCACCCTGAAATTTCAAGCCAAATAGCAGATGTTACAAATAATTACAGCCACAAAACTAATCGCAACGCATTACACTCGTGAACAAAATAAACCTAATCACACGACGTGAGTATGTAAACAATCCAGTAAACATAGAACAAGCGCGAATGAATCCTCCAATCAGTTTTCTCTTTCTCTCTCTTTACCTCTCTCTCCGCAATCGCTCGTTACATATATTCAAACAGCCACGCGCACAAATCCAATCGGCGCGCGACTAAGTCTTTGATTCTCATCCCCTTAAAAAAAAAAAAGAAAAAAAAACACGAATCCGGAACTGTGATACTCACAGCGCCCTTTTCCGGTACCCATACCTATATATATACACACACACACACACAAAGGATCGAAAGCGCGCCTCTTTTTTGACGCACGGCCTCAATGCGACTCCGCCGCCGTCGGATAACCGCCGAGAGCCATTTACCCGCGCGACTTATTCTCTCTGTATAGTATATACAACCTACCCCCGCGCGATGCCGCGGCTAGATAAAAGCGAAAGAAGGGGACGGGGGCAGACGGAATTTCGGCTCCGCTCTCGCATCGTGCATTAAATATATACCCTCTCGAATGCTCGTATTTTCGATACATTACGCGAGGGCGTAGCAGGGCTTTAATTTTTTAGCGCTCGCGTCTTTCATTATCGAGATGCGGTGCATTAGTTGATGGGAGTATAGAAGTCAGCCGGCCGGTTTCCGAGGGTATATAGCTCGGATAATAAGCTGATTAATGTTTCTTTCGTTGTGTATAAGTTATAGTGGATTTATTATACGAAATACAGCTGCGCGGGATGTCGAGAGTGTGGAGCGAGTATTAGCGTATGAGCAGGATTTTTTTACGGATCACGCGGTTTTATTGGAATTTAAAGAGTATATAGGATAGAGCTCTGAGTGTATTATATATTATTTGAATTAATGTGAGTACGATGCTCGTCTATGTTGATACTGCGACAGTAGCGCAATATATGTCAGGCATTCAAGCTAATTGAAATCAGTTTAGCTTATGCGTATACGGCTTTCTCAGTTGATTCTATCACTGCAAATAAGAGACAAATTAGAAGGATAGCTCGTCCAATTAAAATTAATCTTTTCAAACGGGTTTGAAAAGATTAATTGCAATTTCAACAGACGTATAGTGCCATCATAGCTTTACGCAGTACAGATTACTATATACATACTTCTTCATTTACGTATACAAATATTTCATTTAAAAATGAAAGTAAAGTCTTGCGTATATTCTCTTATCTCCTACTCTCACTTCTTATTCCGTGCATTAGAGGGGCACACGACTCGTTGCCGAAACAGAAATACGGAAGTGAGCTTGCTCATTAACTAAACCTCCTCCAACCGTACCTAAAGACAGCTTTTATTTTCTATATGCTATTCGCTCACCCTCATTTACCTACGCGCAACCCACGCGCCTCTCCCAGTCTAAATATTTAACAACACGCGCATGACTTATTCACACCTGTTCTCGCGCGCGCAATCATCAAAATTTCAGACAGCCGCGCGTGCACCCACCGTGAAAAGCATTAACGTAACTTTCTTACTCCCTTCCCCCTTCCCACTGCTCCGTGCCATTTGTCAATAATTAAACATCTCGCGTACTTCCCGCGTATGAAGTCTCTGGTTGCCCTGAATCACTCTGAAAAGACGACGCGATCTCTTTCTGTATAGGAAAAATCACCGGCTGTGCGCGTAAATTTTCCACACGCGAGCAGGAAACACGCACAAAGCTATCTGCGAGTCGTATTAGTAATTCATGTTTACCGTAGGGATGAACCGGCCGCTCGCGCGTATATACGTATATTTACGTGAATTTTTCCATCTCTCTCTCTCTCTCTCTCTCTCTCTCTCTCTCTCTCTCTCTCTCTCTCTCTCTCTCTCGCCCTATCTCTGCGTGAGAAGCGAATGGCCGTTCGAAGGATGCTCTAGGTTCGAAGGGTTCGATACATGCGCGCGCGCACGTGTGTATCGAGGGAGGAAAGTGCGTCACGCGAGAGCGAGAGAGAGAGAGAGAGAGAGAGAGAGACTTTTCGCGATTGTCGATGGTAAAGTGTTTACGCAAAGCATTCGGCTTTGGATTTTTAAAGTGGATTTATTGGAGGGCGCGATGTATGTAGCTGCTAGCTTGTGCAAAAATATATTTTGAGTTCTTCGAATGTATGTCAAATAGCGCAAAAAGATCTTGTATGAGTGATCATTTCTGAATGATTTTGATGTGAGATTTGGCATTTTTATTGTTGTTTATTGTGACAATCTTTTACTTGTAATGTTGTTAGAAAAAATTTGTGATACAGATGATGAAACAGATAATGGCGAATAGAATAAATATTTATGAAGTTTTTTATTATCTTTCAGAATGGAGTTTTTATTTGATTTAAACGCTAAATATATGAGTAACTGTCTACTATAAAAAGAGCATAACTTTTTTTTTCTTCGGCAATAAAAGTGTTTCTAGCGTGAAACAAAATAAAAAATTGAACAAAAGGTTTGTGTTTCAAAAGGGGAAAACTCTTTTCCGTATTTTTCAAGACTTTTACTGCTGCGGTACAAAGAGAAAAAAGAAATATTTCGGACTTGTCTTTGAGACTATCGACAGTGCGAAAATGTAATTTTACCATTGTAGCTTTCTTTGAATAATGCAGAATATAAAATTCAAATCTTATTTTTACATTAAATTTGTATATATTTTGCAAAAAGGAACTTTTAATATGCTGCTAGTGCACATACATATCCTATTCTCTTATTGTAAGTAAACAGCCAAGTCAACAGAGCCCCAGAATTTTAAAATATGTTTAATTTTAATATTGAAAGTTTTTTTATTTGCTCGATAAATAATACAATCCAGTTCTATTGTTTCTGGTATAGAGAAACACCTTTTTTCCAGAATTCTTACAATTTTTCCTTTTATATTCACTTGACATCTTGCGTACAACCCTTGAAAAAATATACTTTTATATTTCTTCACTAGAGCTTTAAATCAAATTTTGAAATACAAAATTTCCAATCCAATTTCACATTTTGAAAAAAATCGTAAATTTTACATTGACATCAAATCAGATATTTTCATGTCTGTTAAAAATATGGCGTGCACGATGAATAATTTATTTATTACTGATACTCAATTTGGTTTCAAATAAATTACCCTTAATTCTTCTCAATTATTATTCGTAATCTATAAGTATTCTATATTATGTTGACCATCAGAATATAATAACAAAAAATTGTAGAATACCAGCCAATATGGACTATTCTATTTCTTTATCAATAACGAATTGTGAGCAGTCTCCAGATTTAGTAATATTGCCTATACCAATGAAAAATAGGATACTGAACGACAAAGCTGCTCGTTCGTTTATCACAGTAAAATCTGCCGCAAACGGCAATTTCAGTCGCTAATCTGTATTTTCTTTTATATTGGTCATAAAAGCTCTATCGCGCTGGAATATCGTTGATTCTGCAGAAGCATTTTTAGTCACAGCCGCGCGCACGCCTTTTTATGGATCCTGTAACAACCACTAAACAATGATAGAATCAAATGGGATTTGCGATACAACTGAAGAATCTGCTACAGCTTAATCTTCAACGGTGTCTTTGAAGTCAATTTTATGAAGCGGAAGATATTATATACTTTTTATTCAAGTCTATACCGCTACATTACTATATAAAGCGTTAAAAATTGCTATTAATCGAAATAATTAATATTCATGAAAAACCTTTGTGTAACTTCAATCCCCGAGTGACATCTCTAAAAAAATATTTACATATAATATGAACGTACTGGGCCAAAAAAAAATATTAAATTAGGATAGTAAACAACATCATCCTTTCTAATCCCGAAAACATCATAAAAATGCATTACCCTATCTAAACTTAAACCACCCCAACCGACTTCAATAGATTTCACCCACCCCTTTCTGAAAAAGACTTCCCCATTTAAATCTCCTCGTAATCCCTTCCCCCCGTATCCATCCACACGAGAGAAAATTTCATAAACAAACAATCCAGCAGCCATCCGGCCCTTCAATTACCGCCCATCGCGTATAACGAACCACTCGCAACAGGGATCAATTCACGCGATAATGCGCTTAATGGCTTGTAAAATTCATCCGCGGTCCGTCGAAATCTGCCCGGCGATTAATGGTTCGCCGCTCTCGCGAAACCTTCGCGCATAGGCATATAACGCTACACTTGAATGACGCGCGCACGCGAGAGAGAGGCGCATATATATATACAGACCGAGCGATGTGATGCGACATGCGCCGTGGCGTTGCGCTGCTGATGCCGTGTGGTTTCGATTACGGCGTCGGCTGCGTTCCTTTCGTTCCGTTTGCCGTCCATTGTTCATGGCGCGTGGCTCGCTCTGTTCGCTGGGTTAACAGGAATATTGGATGTTGCCCGCGGCTGATCTTCCCCGCTGAAATTTGGTTATTGAGGATCTTTGGGCCACGTTATGGTACTTCTGTTGTATAATCAAATTAGGACAACGAATGCCAGTGATCCCTCAAAAATGGTTTGATGAAAGTTATAAAAGTTCTTGTATTTATGTCACTGTGAATTATGTTTGTTTTAAAGGGGATGTAGGTAGAACTGTTTGTACGTATCGCATTAGTTTCGGTTAATTAAGTCACAAAGGGAGTTTAAAATCATTTGGGTAGCTTTCACCTTTGAGGCTTTGAGATAAATTATTTCGTATTTTTAGCTTTTTACAAAGTCAAGTCCTCGAGGTAAATTACATCTGAAAGTAATACGGGTATTTATATACCCTCGTACGACATTAACAAGTTCGTGTGACTTGCAGTACCTTTTATATTAATGTTTTTAAGTCATTTAAAAGAAATTCTTTCAAAACATTTTCTCACAAAAAGATATAGAATTCACTCAATCATTTTAAATTCTAAGAAAATATATGCTATTAACTAAACATTTTAATATAGTAAATAATCTGCGCTTTACGAGACACTTCAAGTTACTTTGTTACTGTGCGTAAATTAATTTTACGAGTAGTCCTTCTGAACTCTGATCCAGCAAAAAGTTAATTCGTTAATTATCCAAATAAACCCCTAACCACCGAAAGAAAATATTACTTCAAAAAATACTCCCTGCGAGAACTATAAATATTATTAAATTTATCCAGGATCTCGCTCAACTTCGCACGACTGCGCGCAGGGGGGCAGACAAAAAAAAACAAAATTTCACCGCACCTGTGGGTGCAAAGTTTCCGCGCGGCGAATTATTTCTCGAACTGCGAATAAATTCCACTGCAGCCACCTCCGCTGGCAAAATTACAGCCTCACAAAAAGTCCTTTCTCCCCTCCCTCTTTTTGCGCCCCGCATGGTCTCTTAAATCTACTTCCCGCGCGCATAGCCGGCAGTCGCCGCTTTTTCACCACCGCCGGCCGCTCAATTGAGTGAGGAAACGTCTTTCTCTCCCTTATCGCACTCCCTCTCTCTCAATTGCTCGCTAGAGGTCCACTGTCCCGCAGGCGGCTAGTCCTACGTCAAAGGACAAATTGCTCTTCGCGCGGCATAATTACATCTGCCCGCTGGCTCTCTCTCTCTCTCTCTCTCTCTATCTCTATCTATCTATCTCTCTATCACTATCTCTCTATCTCTCTATCTCTCTCTCTCTCTATCTCTCTATCTCTCCCTCTCTCTATCTCTCTCTCTATCCGCGTATACGCGCACGTGCTTTAAAGCTCGACGAATTAAAAAATAGAGAGAGAGGACGTGGCTGGAGAGAAGATAAACAGCTGCGCAAAGGGGACAGGGTAAATAGCTCCCGCGAGTGTGTGTACGTGCACGTGTAAATGTAGAGTTTCAGAAATTTTTTACGCCTTTTAGGAGTTGGTCTTCGCTCGCAGCTTTGCTTGTGGATTTCACGCGAAGTGGTTTACGCGGCACGAGAAAGAGGGAAAATAAAAGCGTGACACGTGTGTGTGTGTGTGAGAGTGTGTTTACGGGCGCGTGCGCGCGTCTGTTTGCGCGATAAGGCGATTATACCGGGTATACGATTATGCCGGATTATAGCTGAGCGTTGATTTTTTTATGCCGGACGTTTAATATGTCAGTGGCATTTTTTGTAGGTATATATGCGCGGAGCTTGTTTATGCGTATATGCGATACTTGTAAAAATTATGGTTCTGTAAATTAAAGGTGCACGTTGGTTAAGGCTGTTTGTTGGGCTTATGCAAAATTAGTGGTATTTACAAACTATTTCGTAAAAGTTACTGGTACTTGTGATTTTATTTTATCAACGAATCAAAGATAAGTGTAAAATTTTTATATAAATTTTACTAAATTTATTTTTATAGTCAAACGAGCTTCAATAATAATGAGAAACAAAGTATCTATAAAAATAGAAAAATAACAGGACATTTTTATAAAAAGATAACCAAATAAAGTTATAGCATCAGATTCTTTTTATGTAAATAGCAGGAGTTGTGGTTTCTAAAAAAAGAGAATTTCCTGGAACAAAAAAGCTCATATTTTTTTATATTATGGTACAGCCATGTGTTGGTCACAAATCAGACCAAAGAAAAACAGAAAACCACATTGAACGCGTATACGGAAGCTTAAAGTTTGGAACGTGGAAATATTTTTTAAAAAGTATGTCACGATCAATAATTTATTGTTAACTATTTATAAAAAATAATAAGCTCTAGAATTATTTAAATAATAATAATTTCTGTATTCCGAAGTAGAAACCTAGCCTCTTTCCACCTTCTAAATAGATAAATGCTGTATACTGTCAGACTTATATTAGAGACGCTTATTTTAGAGTCGTAGATTCGAACACGAATAAACTTTATTTTCAACAATCATCCTTTTTCTTTCTCACTTCATTTTTCAAATAATAAAAAGCTATTTTTCGTATCAGTATAACACTATTATACATCCTGAAAACATCAAAAATGGAACATAACCGTGAATTTGGCAATTATTACGTTTACAATACAGCATCGATCGGCAAAATAATTCTTTCAGCATAAATCATCACTTTAACCTTCCACCATACCGAAATGCTCACGACAAAACAAACCTGATAACTAGCGGCTCTGCGAACGAAATTCATTCGCAAAACATTCTCTTCCCCCCCCCTCTCTCTCTCTCTCTCTCTCTCTCTCTCTTTCACGCTCGAAACCACCCTATCGCATCTCTCATCCTCCGACGCACGTGCGTGCGAAACTCGCACACCCGCCGCAACAACTGCCGCATTAATCGCGGTTTTGTCCGCGCTGCAGCACGTTTTTCGCGACGATCGAGCTCGCGTCATAAATTATTCGACGACGCGAAACAGAGGAAGCGGCCGGGAGAGGAAGCGCTAAAAGGGGGTTAATGGCTTCTCGCCGCGGAGAGACTTTTTCGCGAGTTGCGTCGCGTGCTCTTTCTCGTTGGGCTTCATTATTCTCTCTTTTGCATCTGTTTAACTTTTTCCCGGTCCGCAGTCGACGAGAGGTGTACCGCAACGAGAGAGGAAGGGAGAAGAGATCGATGTGAGCGAGCGCGCGTGTAGACCCGTTTGAGAAAGTGTGTCACAGCGGCTTTTTCAAGTTTCTGATGACTAATCATTGGGATTTGAAAACTTGAGGACGATTAATTTGAGGTGTGAGGAAAGGAGGAAAATTTGAGCGTCGATCGATATTTATATATATGAATATTCGCTTTGAATTCCGCGCTAATAATATTTTGTAAAAGCTAAGTGAATTCGCAAAAATAAGAATTTTTAAAAATTTACTATAATCTTCTTCTTCAATTCAATTCGAATTTAAATTTTCAATTTACGCGCCCCCCTGGAAATAACATTTCCAGTATTATAATCGTTTGACTGTCAAAGGAATTGAAAAGATTATTTTTATTCAGAAGCTCACTGAGGCAGTATCATATTTTTTGTTTTATCTTTAGACCGATTTCAAAGTCGAGGGGGAAAGTGACGTTATATTTGTTTTATGTCCTATCACCCACTAACATTATCTTCACTTATTTTAATTTTATATTTAAATCATTTTCATTCATATATGTTTTTCACTTATTTCATAAAAAATGACTTTTTTCAATGACAAAACGTACTCAACAAAATCTTTTCGGTAACTTATCAAAACGTTCAGCGATGCCAAACGACCGTCTCAGCTCCATAATCAAACCGAACATTGAGCTTTAAACTTCCAATCAATTCTATTCAATAAAATCCAAAGCACACCACTCGTTATTCCAGCTCGCATGCCTGCGCCATTAGGAATCTCATTAACCACAGTCTAATCAATGAATCCCCGCGTCACCGAATCCCTTCTTCAGCCAAAGAGCTCTCGAGCGAGAAGCAGACAGCCAGTGACCCCTTTCAGCTATGCGCGTCCCGGTCCTATCTCTTCAAGAGGGCAGGTGCGGGGTGGGTTAACCCCCTGATGAATTTATTCGAGGCGAACGGCAATAAAAAAGCGACGAACGAGGGGACGGCTTCTTGCTCTGGAGGGGGGGAAAAGTGTCGGCTCCCCTCTCGCGCGCGACGAAACGCAGCCTGAAACTTTTAACGCTTTTGGTAAAAGCTGCTGCGCCCCCGACCCTCCTCAACTAACGGGTGGCTCTTCGGAGAAAGAGGCGCGCGCGCTCACTCTCGGGAAAATTTCGGTTGGGGTGACGGGCAGTGCTCGTATTTACGGGGCCGACGAGGCTGAGTCTTGTGGAGGGCTGTTTTTCGCTTTGATTTTCTTGGGAATGTGGTTTTTAGGTCCATGAATATTAGAGATAAGTGGGAAGATTTGTATTACTCTGGACGAGATACTTCTCGCTTTTTACTTTAGTTTCGGCAAATTGTTCGAGGTTTTTATTGTTTGTTCTTATGATTTTTGTGCTACAAAACTTTTGAACAATAATATCTGGCTTTAATAAGAAATGTTGAACTATTAATGACTAATTTCATGATTTGCTGATAGTTGATTACATATTAAACATAATTTCGTATACAATTATACAAATTACGTCTAAATTTCAAATTTCTGTAATAATAAAACAAGTGGAATATTAAATCTACAGAATGATATTATACTGATTTCAACCATACTGGGCAAGAAAATATTGTCTATTATATTATTTTTTGCAGTGTGCCTGTGTTAATACACTGATAAAATTAGATAGTCATTTATTAATACAATATAACATAGGTTTCTAAGTACCAATTTTTTATTTGTATCATAAACTACTTACAGTCTCAAAAACTGTCAAGCTACATCTCCATCTATTTTCACACCGCGACGTCAACGCCCATCATTCGGCGAAACTTTTCCATGCCACACCCCAAAATCAAATCCCTTTTTTTATCCTCCACAACCTCATACCCCTAGTAAAAAAAGAAAAATCCTTTGCCGAACTACCAAACCGAAGAGCCCGTCGTCGCAGAGTAAAAGAAACATCACCCATAAAGCCGTCTGCGAAAAAGCATCAACAATAGATCGGACGCGAACTCTCGGCATCGACAATATTTGGGCTGACCTGCACTGTCACCCCGTGGCTATAGCTACGCCGAGCGAACACCGTGTGCAGTGCCATCGAAGGGAACGCTCGCAAAGAGAAACGTGAGTGTGTCTGCTCGCAGCCTAATTTCCATAGGTCTTCGAGGCCCAGCGACGGGAGAACGTCGCGTCGAAATTGACGCGCGTGCCGCTGGAATCGCGTACGGTCAGGGTGTTGAAGCTACTTCTCCGGATATTGCAGCCGTTTGGAGGATGTGGCTGCGAATCGCTGGTAGCAAGGGTTTAGAGGAAAGGTTTGAATGTAAATTTTTCGAAGCGGTGCTTGAAATATGCGATGTATATTTTAATAAACATTTTATTCAAAATAGGAAGAGTGGAAAATTGTTTACATTAGGTACATAAGGAAGATCCGAGTTAATTTAATTGCATTTTTAGTTTTTAGTTTGCAACGACTAACAATCAAAACAGCAACCAATAATGAAATATCACACATGAAAATATTTTGGAATACTCAAAAGAAATACTTGATGAGAAAAATCCATTAATTAAAATTTAATTATTATTATTATTATCTAAATCTTTTAAACTCAAAGAATTAAATTATACATCAATGATGAAAAATAATTTTTATTATTTATATCGTTTGAAGTTTTCAATCTGAGAGCTACAATTTTTTCTCGTAAAACAATTTTATTTTCCCTTAAAGTCAGATCGTAACTGAAATCTTCCTTCTCTCGGTTTCATTTTATTTCTATCCGAGATTTTAAATCCAATTTATTGGCCAGATTACGTTATCAATAACCTTCTTTGTAACAGGGAGAAACGTATTGCGCGTCGTACGTAGACTTTATCCACAGAAATTACTTACATTAAAAAGACAAACGTACCCTAACATTCGTTCAATAAACGTGCAATCGCTAAAATAGTACTACTCTTTCTCGAGCAAACGACAAACGCACTTATCGAATTCCCGCCTTTTCTTGGAAAACAAATACAAGGCGTCGCGCGTAGTAAGGCGGTGCAACGCTCGGGGAGCGAGGAAAACAAAGCGGGCGACAAAAAGCGCGCTGTAACGTACGGGCGAGAGATAAAACACCTCGAAAGTTCAAGAGAGGGCGGAAAAGGAGGAACAGAAGGAATGGCTATAAGAGAGTAAAATGAAATGAACGAAAGATGCATCGTAATTTTCCGCTCGATATACGAGAATAGCGAAATAACGTGTCTTTTCAACTGAATTTTTATTGCCATTTTCTTTTTGTAGAAATTTCAGACGTATATATGTGCAGATTGTGCCGAATCAGTATGCGTGGAGGAGCTCCCACGTTCGCAATCAAAATGGACTTAATTAGAGTTTAATAGATAGTTCAGCTAAAGATCCGGTTTTATTGGCACTTAAACAAGTCGCAAGATTTATTGGTCTTTATATGATCAAACTTGATTATTATTAGAAGAATATGAATTAGACTATTCTTCAAATTACCCATATAAAACTTAATTTGATTGATAAATCAATCATATTATAAAATTTTATGTTTTGTTTAGAGCTCCAGCAAATTTATGTTACTGCTGGATAGAACATTACAAGCTGTTCCAAAGTACAATTTCATGGGGTGAAATTTGCCAAAATATCTCTCTAACCATCAATTATGCTGGTGAGAAAATAATTAGCTTACCGTATTATAAATCTACTTAAAAACGCTTTAACTTTCGTAATTTCAGAAAGTGTTAACATAAGGCACGTTAGCGTGTGGTGACAATAGTGTATCAATTACAGAATTGAGTATAAATATTTAATAGTAAAAATGTATTTAAACAATCATGGGATGAATTTTTTTAAGATAAAAATAAATACAACTTTAGCTAAAAATTACTTTCATTACACAAAAATATTTGTGCTATGTTTGGACTCTTTCCAATAAATACTTATTTCCCAATTCACTCTGACTTTAATACCGCAGACGTTTTTGTAATAACGAAATAATCGTACGTTATATATGTTTGACAGCATCTATTACGAAAACAAATCGTTAATACGTTACACGAAAAATAATTCTTCAGCAAGCCAATAAAAATTTAACAATATATCATAAAGAACATACGTAAGTCTGTTCGAGCCAAAGTACTATCCTGACTTTTCTCACGTTCGCAAAAAACAGCATCAACACGCAAGTGAAGAAAGCTACTTACGATTCCGTATCTGCCAATCAGCTGCTTTCCACCTACAGAAACTCGACGAGAGCCGAAGGTTTCCAAAAAGGCGCATCATCTCAAGCTCTCAACGAGCGGCAGCCAATGCGCCTCTCCTCTCCACTCGCTGACAAAAGAGTGCGCGAAGAGAGACCTAAGTATACGACGCAAAGAGAACGCGAGACTCGCACACAACTATACCTACCCACGCGTGGATAAACTCGGAATATCGAGTGAGATACATCCTCTCCGGGCAAAGTGAATTCCGACCGAGACAAACGAAATTTTCCGGATGGAAAGCTCCTATACTTTCTCCGCTCCCTCTTCGTCCTCCCCTTAAGCGCGAATAATACGAGACGCGTGTTCGCCGGCGTAAAACACAGTCCGAGCGTCCGAGAGGTAAGAGTAATGCGTTAGCCCGTGACGGCGAGACACCCGGTTAAATCCATTCCCCTCTGTCTCTCTCGCTCTCTATGTGAAAGAGAAAAGCGGAACGCGTCTCTGCGCAGACTCCCGTCTCGTTTTGTCACTGTCTGAGCGACGTGTGCAGTGTTTTCCCACGGCCCGTTCCGAGGAGCGATTTATGGCGCGCGCTTGCCTTCTTGCGCGCGATTCTGGACCATCGTTTAAGCGGGGGACGATGCGTCAAGGATTAAAAATGTAGCGGCCCTTCGGAGAGAATTATTTGGGGATGCAGGCGAGTGCGTACAATTTGTCGAAACTGGTTAAAACAAAATGATAGAGACAAATAACGAGTATGTGCAGTTTAAGGATAATAGACTGTAGAATTAGTGTTTATAGGTGAAATACATGATGAGGTTCCATGGCGTATAAGAAGATTTTTATCTAAGCAACCATTTCAATAGAATATTTTCAGCATATGTGCTGAATCATGTAAATATTAAATATAGAACTAAAAATAAATTTTACGTAAAATTTTTATTTATATAAGAATATTTATATACACCCATAATTCTTATAGGCAATTTGATCTCATATTCACTATTTTCTCTTTGTTATTCAAACGACCGCCTAACCAAAGCACTCGTCCGTAAGTTTAGCTCTAAGGCGTATCCCATCGGTCCATTATTAATACGGCAAACAGCTGCAAAAGACCGCCTATCGGCCATAAAAAGCCAGCCGACTAAAAACTAGGCGACGGTTCTCGTAAAATACCTCGCATAATAACATTCTATATACCGTCCCCGCAAAACGACGCGCACACGCTCTATTCTTATACCCACGCAAGTTCGCGCGCTATTTCACACCGCCGATCCTTCATCCAATTCGCACACGCTCTTGCGTACATTATACACCCTCCTCTCCTCCATTATCCCCGCTAATTTTCACCCTCTTTGTTGCGCGCACGCGCACGCTTCTTCGTCGTCTCCAGCTGCGTGCGGGCTTTGTCGGCGGAGACATTCTCGCGCGCGTTGTGAATGCGACCGCGCGCAACCCGGAAATTACAAGCGCGCCCGACTTCCTACTTTTTTTTTTTTTTTTTGGAGGAGTGGGGAAAGGGACGAGGAAATGGGACTCGACGAAGCCAAAAATCTTTGTCGTCGGTGTCTTTGTTTGGGTTACGAGCCGGGCGTGAATAAGTTTAGGTCGTGGGGTGGATAGATTGTGTGTCGCGGTTTACTTGAAGATGTGGTTTTAAGTAAGAGGAATGTAGAGAGAACTGTTTGTTCGCTGGAGATGTTTTAGTAACTACTTTTCATTTTCAAAATAAAAGTCGAAGTTCAAATTCGTACTTTTTTTTGGAGTTATAATAATATCAATAAATTGTTAAATGAAATATAAATAAAATGTTTTTGTAATTTTTAGAAAATATTGTTCAATATCATTTATATATACCTTTTCTCTTAATAAAATTTTGATTTTGGGTATGTATTATATACTTTATGTATATCACTAGATTAAAAAAGATGTTTTTATAGTAATTTATTTTTAAAATTAATAATGCTAATTATTTAAGTGAATAATAATTATTTATAAATTGAGCTTAAGAAGGATTCACTTTACTAAATATATATTTTGTTTGCAACATTCAAAACTTAGCTTTTTATACAGGATGCATTGTTATTGTGTTAATAATTTATTTATGTAAATAATTTATGTAAATATTCCAAACCACCTCTTCTCTCAATCTGTAGATTAAAGAGGTAGAATAACGAGCGTCTATTTACCTCGTGAAATAAAAAGTAATAGCCTCTAAGATAAATGGAAATCTTTTCCGCCATTAAACACAAATTACCTCCATGCACATGTAATAACAATTTCAGTAAACTGTCGTTAAATATATACCATTTAACTTGGAACTCTAATGTCAATAAGTATATCTTGAATTGAAACTAACAGGCGAAAACATAATCTATTTATGCATCTCAAGTATTCATAGCATCATTTAGGGCAATTAGGTAGAATCAGTCTTTGAATACTGTAACTCAGCCGTATCATAAAATAACGGTAATGAGCCATCAGCTTGCCAATGTTAAGATATCTTTTTATGGGTCTGTAGAATCTGGCAATATTAATAAATTAGCATAACTGTTACAATTAATATGAAAAATGTACACATTCAAGTGTGGTTAGTCAAAGAAATTGTTATTTCCCTGTATTTAATATGTGGTTAAAATCAACATTACAAAGAAGTTATTTTAACGCGAAATAAATAGCTTTACAAAAAGCAAGAAGACAGTATTAAATATTACAGATTATAAAAACTTCTCATTTCAACGAAAATTATTTCGTCAAATCTCAGTACTCCACGTACACACTGACCAAATAGCATCCGCGATTGCTCCCAAAATTCAACAATGTTATACCTCTTTTCATCTCGGAACCTGCCGATTTTTATCGAAACTCCCGGATCTCACCGGCCCATTATTATACCCCAAAAGCTCGTAAGAACAATAACAACAAAACTCAGCATGCACACACGCCTACGGCAACTCCGCCAATCTCGATTTAATCAAGCTGAAAGCCGTGGCGATAAATACCTCGCGAAAAACTCGCTCGCTCTTTCGCTCCCTCCCCCCCACCACACTGATTTACGAGTCGAGAAAAAAAAGTCGAGCGTCCTTTTTTTCGCAGGTGAGCGTGTCATCGCGTTGAAAGCGCGCGAACGTATCCTACAATTAAACGCATGCCCAACTGCCCGTAAAACCGTATACGCACGCGCGTCGTTGAATATAAGTTACGCTCGCGCGCGGCTCTGAATTTTTAATCATCGATCGATACGAGGCGGTAGGCGGTTGATTTTTCTCTCCCGTGCTCAATGGGCGCACTCTTTTGTGCCTGATTTATGATTGTTGCGAGGCTGGTTGGTGGCTGCATACGCTGGGAGTTTTCCGTTGCTCAAACGATTTCATTCGTTATTACGTTTTGGTGGTATTATAGATACGAAGGTACTGAATTCACTGTATTGTATAACTTCCAAAAGCTTGCAATCTTTTTATTCTCAGTCCCAGGTAGAAATAAAATTCGCACTAATATCTGTTTGATTGTCTCGTCAAAACCCTTGGAGAATTCTGGAAAACATGCTTTTGGAAGATACAATAGATAGTATAAGAGCAGTAGCTTCATAACTAAAATATTACTTCTTATTAATTTGGTAATGGGTTTGTAGTTTTTTGGACGAGATTAGATGTGATAAATGTTGAACAGTGCTATATCAAATGTGTGTAACTATCTTTGAATATATGAATTAAACATGTTTCTATATAACCGTAATTTATGCGCAGTCAGTAGCTTTTATGTATAATTCATCGTCATTTTGTCAATTTATTGTATTTAAATTTATAGTTATTACCCTGGTAGAAAATTAACCATATTTAATAGCTAAGGTGTTAATTAATGGAAGCATTTTGAGCAAAAATCATAATGCAAAAATAATATAATTCATCTAAAAGTTCTACCATTACTTAAGATACATATTTTATGAAGTGTAGATGCCATAATTTATTTCGGATTGGTACATAATTATGAAATACAAGCAATGTTCATTTTTAGCCATAAAGTTAACTGAAAAATAGCTAACTTCTGATTAACATTTCTACCAGGGTGTACTTCACGACATTAATATTATAAATGTAAAACTATTGTCTATTATTAAACTTATGCGGCTTATGCATTTCTTGCATCAAATTTCATTCTAGGATCTTCTTATAAATTATTGTGGTTTCATGTTACACTTTTAAGGGTGTATTTTAAGAAGCTGAAATTTCTTTAATGAACTCCAGTTCTCTGTGTTTTTAGTGCTAATAAATAGCTTCAATAGCCCATGAAAATCCCTGACCTGGAAATCTTGTAGTGTTCTTTGTAAACTGAGAACAACTTAAGAAAACGGGTAAGAAACTTTCAGAAGATATAATAATAAAGAAAGGGTTATGAAGTTTTCGTAGTCATCTTAATTAGCCATCTACCATTAATTGTAGAACTACATTTACGAATAGACTTGTTACGCAATTATGGGTGATGGTTTTGTTGTAAATCAACAATTACATTGAACTAAAAAATCAACAATTTTAAACAAAGCAAATATTTGTACATCAAAACTTCTACAACAACTCTGTACATTTTACAAGTTTATAAGTTAGCAAGCTAATTAATAATTATTTTTATAGCGCGTAGAAACTGTTAAATAGTTTTTCAAAGAAAATTAATTGTTTTGAATTTAATAATAAGTATAATGATACCCTAACTTATATACACTATGAGAACAAATACAAAATTAGAATCGATCTAACAAACTTGAACATTCGAAGCCAAAAAACTGGCAATAAGAATGCCAAGGACGTGTAAATTTGATGAAATTTGTGTAAGCAGCCCGGCGAAACTTAAATTAAAAGAATTTGCCTAATTTACTAAATGAAAAAGTTTTAAAAAAAGTCATCTGAAAATTGCTTTATAGCCACATATTTACTGTATTGACAAATAATTTAATACTCTCAATTGTAACTCTGAAAATATATTCATCCCTTTTTTCTATCTGTAACAATACATTGTACCAAACAATAATTGAAAAGAAAACCTGCCCAGTAAGTCATAAGACCTACATTTCAAACACACATAACACCTATCCACATATACACACACGCGTACGTGCTTGAAAAGCTTGCTCGTCCAAAACCCATGGACGCATTTAATTAATGCTCCCGCACCGTCTCGTGTACCCACCCGACGTGTATTATGCAACTTTTTCCACCTTCTGCTCTCTCTCCCTGCGCCTGTGCTTCTCCGTATTACGCTCGAAAGCAATATATTTCGGCCGGCGTTCCGGCCCTGTCTTTCTCTCTTCTCTTTTTCCGGGCGCGCTGCACTCGAAGCGAACGCGCAAGGATATCTATATATATGTATATACGTTATACACACGCCCAGTGGTAACGGCACGGTATTAGTCCGACACGTCCGTCGCATGCCAGACACGTGCGATTCCGTTCCGACTCGCGCGCTTTATAGCGCGTATAGTACCTACCGTGCTTTTTTCATGCTGGCGAGAGAGCCCCTCCTTTTCATTTTAAGTTTTACAAAACTTGTTTCATATTTTCCGCTTTATTACTTTGGTTTTACGTAACATTTGCTTCGTAGCACCCGCCTCGCGAAAATCGATCGGAGGAGCCCTCTTACGAGATATTGCGGGTACCATTTTTTCTCCTGTTTTCGATGGATAGGTCTGCTTTAAGGCTTTAATTTTTGGAGTGTGCAATTGTTTGTCGAATTTGAGTGATTTTCAATATCGAGGATTCTGCATGCTATTGTTAACATGATGAACGTGCCCAATACTTTGGAGGATTCACGGAACAATCGTCAGAGGGAAAATAAATTGAAGCTTTGTTGTAATAATATAAGCTTTTTGTCCTAACTAATGCTATCGCATATATATTGCAACAACCGCACGATGTAATTAATTGCACTTTATTTATGTGCCGTTAAATTTTCAAAAATGCATAATAGTATTCAGTCACGTATAAGACAATGGAATTGGAATGATATTTTTGTATTTTTAAAATGTGTTGAAATTGTGCAGTCTCATTGGGTAATTGCCATGAGGTGTATTCATTAACCTCATTGGAGAATTCCAAAAATTTTCTCAAATAATCCGTGTCCCCCGATTATTCAAACAGTTTACAAAACCTTATCGGCGAATAATTTTCAAAACGAAAACCGACAAATTTAGCCGGAAAATTCATTCAATTCTTTTATATACAAGATAAAATCCCGTTAAAATTAAATTGTATGAAAATGGTGGAAATTTGTCTATCTGAAATGGCCAACAATCTCCATAAATAGGTAGAAAAAATGGCTAGTTAATAGGCCCCGGTGAAACGCTTTTTCTCCCATTATTCGCACATTTAATAGATTGGACATAACCTCCAAGTTTTCGTTTGAAGTTTACTTAAAGAATTGACGTTAAATTGGACGGTATTCAGCTGTAACTGATAGCTTACTAAAATATAAACAATATGAGCAGACAGAAAAACCATTTACAGTAGTCCTTTTGAAGATATTACGTAGAATGTATTTATTGCCATTAGATTCTGTCTCTCTCACTCCTTGTCATAACAGCAGGCCTTCTACTAGCCATTTCCGGACTAAAAAAACTGATCAGTTTTAATACCTTTAAAATACTCAAGAACAAGCTTGTGTTTGTCTTCGCAAAACTCATTCTATTTTTCAATCTATTAAATGTTCGAATAATAGGGAAAAAAGCGTTTCACCGGGAGCTAGAAACTGGAAAAGGGAAATTCCCATTTTATAGCAAGTTTCTAATATAAATGACCAGTTAATAGTTAGAAAATGTTTTGGATTTCCACCAGGGAAGAAAATAAATTAATAGAAATTGAATCATTTTAATTTCGTTCATGTTGAGCCATAATGAAATTGAGTTAACGGGCTCAAATTAAAAGAGTAACATGAAAAATTAAACAACGTTTCTCCCATTATTGTTTTTAATGAATCATTCAAAATGAAAGTACGCGAACATTCACTTATACAGAATTAAATTCGACTGTTTTAAAAAATAAAATGGAATTATTTGATGAAAGTTAAATACTTTGTTATTCACGGAATGATACATTTACAATAATTTAGAATGTATTCTACAGCTAAGGAACTCGTCATTGCAAATACAAACAAGTATACAAATACTATACATTATACTATTTGGTAAACCAAAAACTTACACAGACATAAGTATCACGGAAAATATTTTACATTTAAAAACAAATATCGATTTCTCGCATTGATGAATACCGCAACCGGATTTTTACATGATCATAAAGTACACCTGCGACATATTACACTACAAAATTCCATTGTCGATTAAAATCACTCCATCGCAGTCTACTGAACGCCTCGATCATGTTTTTCCACGTCCTAAAAGACGAAGCGCCGATATTAGTCCGCACCACTTGCAATTTTGACGTCACCCTGCCATTTATCTCCATACATCTCCTTCATTTATCAAAACTCTAAAATACCTCCTCGTCAAGCGATCCAAACTTTCTTCGCGCCTTCTCTCTCTCTCTCTCTCTCTCTCTTTCACTTGAGAAACGGAGTCAGCATACATATAACGTACGGAGGCGTTGGCGCGCACGCGACAAAATAAAACTCTTCGCATGGGGGGTGGAAGGGGAGTTTAAGAACAAAGCATTCGATCCACGCGGTCGCTTCCAATCGTAAAACGTACGTCGCTCGCTGCGGTCGACGATTTGTCATAATTCCCAGCTGCTCGGGGCTCTTGCCCTACTCCGCGCGCGTTATACACGTTCTATGTATACGTATGGTATATAAGGTAGGTGAGAGAGAGAAAGGGGCAAAGGGGAAAAGCGGAGGGCGTCTGAGTCCAATTAGAAACTTCATTAAAGCACCCCGCCCAACCCCGCGTCGACCCTGACGGCTCTCGAAACTTACCGGGCTGCATTCTAAGCCAGCCGCTACCGCCTTCTTTCTCTATTTATTTCTGTCTCTCTGTTTTCCTTTTTATTCTTTGCGCGACCGTCTTCGCCGCTTCTTTTCACCCGTTTTCTCGGTGCTGGTGAGAAGGGGATGGCGACGATTTTTTTTTCTTCTTCAAATTTTCCAGCGAGAGGTAAGACGATAGCAAGATCGGGTTAATTAGTTCGGGATTGGTCGAGCGCGTATTGGTGTAACGCGTGGATTTCCTTGCGCGCGCGAAATTGGCTTAGTTTATTTTAATCCGGACTTTGCCGAGCGAGCACGCGCGCGACTCACCGTGCAATTAAATCGAAAGTGCGCGAGTGGGGATCTGAATAATTTTGTTTTGAGAGTGGTGAGAAAATTGTGCAGCATTTTCATACGAGATTACACAAATAGTAGTAGGTAGTAGTAGGTGAATTCGTATAACTTTAAAATGAAAACAAACAAAAAGCAGATTATTTTAGGAACATAGAAAGAACTTTATGAAGGGGAAAACTTTTCTACAAAGAAAAATGTAATAATAAATAATAAGAGCTTTGAGAATAATAATATAACGAAAAATAAGTTTGAAATTCCAGCATAGCAATGAAAGTAATGTTATCAGGCTCTGTATCTATATTTACACGGTTTAATTTAACTAGCTCAAATTCCATTTTCTGCCAACTCAATTTTGTAGTTGTTTCAGCACTGTACTGTATGCATTTCACGCACACGTAACATTTTAACTCTAAATTATATTAAATAACCTCTAGCACAGATTCGTTTTTGCGGTGTTTTACATTCTTTTTATTCTTTTTAGTCGTATTACGTTCTGAAAAATATTTGTTTATTATCACAAATATTATTAAATAATACGAAATACTCCAAACGGTATTAAACAATAGCTTCACTTTCGATATTTGAGCTTATGGTCATTTTATGTTTATTAAGAGATTTTTGCAAAATACGTTATTTTTGAACAAAAATATGTGTGTGTGCCTCGAAATCCCAGCTTCTACTATATCAATTTTAATGAAACAAAACTTGATTTTTCAGTTTTGGTAATTCAGCTTTTTCCGTTTTTCGCAATGATAGAGTTAATAAAATTAATTTAGTTGAAACGTATTAGAATAAAATAAAATTCCCAATTTTTTTTCCATTTTAAAACTTTCGATTGGCTATCTTTGTTCTTTTGGTATACAACCTTGTATTCCAAAAATTATGTACCATAAAATACAAAGAAAATAGTGAGGTACACTTTACTATTTTTTTCGTATCTTTTTCATTTTTCAATTTTTATTGCCATCCACTGTTTATAACTCATCCTGATTAAAATGAAATTTAAATCGTGAAGAAACATTAACAATTTAATTAGAATAACGAAAAATGCGATGTAGCCATCTGTAATGACTCCGATATCTCTTAATATTCACTTTTCATGGAACGAGTGGAGCAGATTTTAAAAATCAGGTATTTATTTATTTTCAAATAATACAAATGCTGAAAAATCATTAAATTACAATTAAAAATATTAAATTTTTGAATGTGCTCTACTTATTCCACGAAGAATCATATTAAGAAGATTCTTTAGAATTGGAGCTCATTTGGTCAAGCGGTATTTGAGAAAGTCTACGGCCAGTGAGTTTGTATGGAAAAATAAGCTACAGTTCAATGGCTATCATAGAGATATAAATTTAGATAGAGAAGTCTGTGGAGGCTTAAAATGTTGGTTTTAATAAGTACTTTTAATATTCAAAATGGATTTTTGCATAAATTAAAAATTTTTTTTTTTTTTATAATTACACTTTTATGTACTCTGTAAGTCTTCTTTAGGCTCATTTTGTATATTGCTGTAAATAAAGCCTATTCTATCTATATATTTACTTAACTTAAAAAGTTACAGAAAGACGCTCTCGTGAGCCACTCGTCCTCAATGATAATCCTCGCTAGAAAAAATTAACTTTTCTCCCTATAGTTGCACAATGTACTATTATTTAACAAACTCTAAATAAAAGATAATTGAGAAAAATTGTTCTCTAAAAATACTGCTACAAGTGAAGATAAAACCCAGGTATAACTTACCCCATACTCTGCATATAAACCCCTTGCCTTGCTCATAACCATTTTTAAACCTCGCGCGCGCTACATGTCACAACCTTCTAAATTATTACACCCCCGCACTCTCCAGGCTGTAGACGGAACCGACAAGGCGTCGCGCAACAGCGTGTCTCGCGTATTTGCTTCCTTCGCAATAATAATTCATCCCCCCGGAACCATCTCTCGCTGACGACTCGTTTATACGGGGAATCGCTCGTATAGTGCGCTAATTACATTCGCGCAGCTGCAGTGGCGTGAAAATTTCACCCCTTCGACGCCTCCCACAGCCGCTGCTACCACGGGCTTTCTCTCTCTCTCCGGGGCGTTGTGTAATATTCAGTCGTTGAAAATTTCAGACGCCAAGTCGCGACCAGGTGCGCCGCAATTTGTTACACCGGGCCGCCGTGCGATAAACTTGCTCGCCCTGACTAACTAAGCACGAGAGAGCGCGCGGGTGGTGTAGAAGGAGAAGAGGAGGAGGCGTGGAGTGGGTTGTTTATTTTACATGAGGCGAGGAAGGTGAGATGGACCGGGTGTTTTTTTGTGGCGGAGGTGAGATGTGTCGGGAGGCGAGAGAGTGCAATGACTCAAATAGAAGGGAGCCTGCCGTCGATCGCGTTTGTTTGCTTTATTCAGCAGGTGAGCGAGCTTGGATTGTTGTGTGTTTATTCGATTTTGGGTTCGTAGCGGCTTGAAGTGTAGCGGTGTTGTCTAGTGATATAGGTGAGAGTGGTTTAAAATTTCAAAAATAAATTAAAACCTTGGTTTGATCTTTTTCAATTTGAATTAAAAATTTATATAGAAAAATATGAAATGATTTAACTAGAAACGGTATGCTATTTTAAAATTTTGATGTATTATATACTGCTCGGTGTAAATTGAAAAACATTATTTTGCTCTTTGAAACTTCAATATAACAATTTATACAGAAATAAAAAATGTTTGTATTAATTCATGATCAACGCTGAAGTACAATTTTGAAAATCGACAGATAAGATCGCAGATGTACGGAAACGCAGACACCCAAACCACTGCATTCATTCGCAATCCAGGTTACTTTATCGAACCCCGTATCTAACAATGTACGTCAACCTGTCACTATCCAACGCGTAAACACAGCTCCTCACGAGCCCAAGAATCGCGTCTCGCAGAAAATTGAAGAAGCTGCAAAAAATCTGCCTCTTTGACGCCACGCGGGTCGAGATCAGGTCTGCTGGCGAAGAAAAGAAAAGAATCAAGCGTCGAAATACGGGATTCGACCACCCCGGCGGCCGGATCGGCCATTGGGTTTCCCACGTCTGACAGATGAAAGAAGCGGGTTGTGCTATTGTGGTTTAGAGCTACCTTGTGAGGTGTGGGATAGATGTGGGGATGGTTTTGGATGAGAGGACTAAGCAAGAGTCGTGAATTTTGATCAGATTCTGAGCTGTGTGTTTCGTTATCATTTGGTGGCGACATATGAATTGATCTCAGGGAGAGAGACAGGTTTGTATGTGAAGTGGGCCTTTGAAGATAAAGAACACAAGGTATCCGAAAGTGGTTTGGACATTCTAAATGATACAGTAGTTTATATATCATAAACCTAAATTTAATTTCATAGAAAATAAAAGAATATAACTTCTATTTGTAAGTGCAAAATGAAAATTAATATTTATTCACATTTAACGACAGGGGAATAAATTTTCTATGGTTTGTATATATTAATCAAAGTATGATCCCCTGGCTTCAAAACACCGCTTTTTTGTTCATGATTGACGAGCATTTCAATGAACAAAGTGTTACAATGCCGATGTGAGTATAAAAAGTGGCATGAAAAATGAAACGCGACATGCAAAACTGTATACTAGCGTAGTTTAAAAAGTTTCATTTGTTATGCAGTCAACGTTTTTATGGGTACATGATTTTTAGAATCAAGCCGTTGGTGTGTGAATAAAATGACATGAGGTATATGAAAAGTTTTGTCGATATTCCATGGATTTACATTTTTAGACAGCTTTGTCAAATCAAATAAAAGTCAAATACCTTTCCTTTTTCCTGTGCGTTTTCATTTATTTGATATCACCTCGATCAAGATTTGGGAAAATATTCACTACAAGCCTTTTTTTCAATTTTATCGAGGATGATTTAGGCGAACTGATTTAGCCGAAAATTTTCGAATAAATCGTAAAATTATTGTATTGATACAAAGATAAAAGTAATGATCTAAAGTGGAAGTCATTCGCAGTTTCTTCTAATGAGTTTGAAGAATTCCGCCGTTGACGAACAATAATCATTAAGCTTTTTCCGTTAGTTTGCCAGCTTTTCGGGAGTTTATTAGTTTACTCCCCTCTTCAGGGCATTGAAAACGAAAATCACCATTTAACTCAACTCAATTCTGATTCTGACGAAACAAATGGCGATTTTCGTTTTCAGTGCCCTGAAGAGGGGAGTAAACTAATAAACTCCCGAAACGTTGGCAAACTAACAAGAAAGGCTTAATAATTATTGTTCGTCAGCGTCCGAATTCTTCAAACTCACAAAAGTGATGAATATATTTTTTATTATGAACATGTGCATGACTGGCCTTATACGATATTGTATTATTACAAATTATCTGCTTCAAAATTCATATGCTTATAAATCTGAAGTACAATATAATAATGGATTTCCACTTTCCAACTCGCACTCTCCAATCACACGAAAACATTCCGTACGAAAACATGATACAAATATCATGTCCATTCCCAAACCTTTACTATAAACTCATTCGCATAAACAGTCTTTCAAATCCTCGAAAACAACACCGACCCATCATTGTTTCTAAAATTCGTTATCTCACTTTAACCTATTCACTCCAATCGACCCATTCAAAACACATACACCCACCCACCCACACACACACCCACTCCGAAATTAGCACTTCCGCACGCGAGAGCCAGGCCGTAATCTACGAACATCGGCGCGTGTCATTCATCCTCGTCCATCTCCATCCATCCTGCGCCCCGCGCTAAAACCACTTCGATTTCCGAACCGCCGTGGGGGCCGCGAGAGTTACTATAGCTTCATGTACGTTCGCGTTATAATGACGCAACGCGTCCTTGACGACTTTGCGAGGTATAGGATCGTTCGCGAGTCATGAAAATCGTGGTGCACCGAGGCTTGTTATAGCATGTGAGAAAGGGTTCGCGTGTTTCCTTCGAAGTTTTAAAGTGACGTGGGTAGAGGAGGAAGGTGCGATTTCGTAACTGAAGCGGGAATTGTTTGTTGTGGTTGTGTATAGGAGGTTAATGTTTATGTACCAGACGAGCGTAATAACGAGATGTTACGAGTCTAGGTGAGGAGCCTTCTTATGTTCAAGGGGTAATTTAAATTTGTTTAGCGGCTCATTTTAGGAGTTTAGAATTTTAAAATAGCCTGAAAATTCTCGCTTAGTTCAGCAAAATACATTTTTCATCCTCTCAGTAGATGCAGTTTGCGTACAGCTGATGGACAGACTATCAATCCATGTCAAGGTCTTGATTCTGGAAAATTACACCAACGTATTTCGAGAATAAACGAGTCTCCTATACTTTTACTGCTAATTTTTGTTTCAAAAGTGAAAACTGAGAGGGTTTATTTCTCTGATAGTTGTCATTATATAACTATTGTAAACGTTATTACTGTTACGCCCTTACAAACATTTTGACAAAGAAGTCCCTCACTCTGCCTACCATTATTTCTTGTAACATGCCACAAGTAACAGAGAAAAATTTCCTCCATGCCCATTTCTCGTACTATTATAAACCGCAAATCCGTCACCTTTTCTCGCCTAACAAGCCAACCCTGACGCGATACAATTTCTCTGGACCGGCCATTACAATACCCACAGACGCGTGAGCAAATGTTTCCCTCGCGAAAACAACCAACCGTCTTCCTCTCTCTATTTCACGAGGATTCTCCGGGCGTAGGGCAAAAGCGCGTAATGCATTTAGCGCGTTACAGCGCAATTTTTACGGCGAGGCAGGCGCGCTATCGCCCTTTTAAAGTCTTCCTCTTCCCTCGTGTTTCTGCGCGCAAAGTCGTTAAACGACCTCCCGCGCAAGAGGTCGTTTAAGACTTTGAGCCTGTATGATGTATCTGAGGGGCGGCGAAGTGCGCGCGCATCAATTGCGGCTGTAGCGCGCGTTTCGTTTATCGGCTTTAAGGTGCAGTGATACGCGAGCCCCGGTATTTTTAGAGTGAGATTTAAAATTTGGACCCGGGTACGTACGGAAGTTATGGTTTAAGTTGCTTGTGCAAGAAATGGCTTTAGGGCAGTTTATTGGAGGTGTAACGGAATTTCGCGGTACGAAGCGAGCTCTTTGTTTAAAGCTGTTGAAGAAAGTAAAGAAAATTTTCGTTATCTTGTAAGATTGAATTGTAGTGGGATGAAGTTACAATTATTAGAGTCATTTGTGAAACAATTATATGAGGCAGCTTATGCATGAAATGGTGAATTTGATTTTTCAGAAATTGTTAAAAGTTGTACCATAAAATTATCTTATAAGGTACTTAGCAAAGGACTTCAGTAGTTGAACATTATAAATTTTGAAGCACGTAATTTAATTCTACGGAGAGAAACTTTAAAATTACAATATCGCCAGACAAGATTTCAATAATCAGATTATTTAGCTTCGGTGTTTAGATGTTGAGATAAGTGGCTAGCTACATTGTGTAGAGTTAATTGGAAATTGCACGGCAGCATGCATTGTCGCATAGTTTCAAGAATATTCCGACCGGTAATGTACAATACGCGTCGTAACGCATTGTCTCTAAAGCAGTGATGATCATACTACTAAAAAGTAATAGTCAACGTCATGCACGCATAATGATCTCTCTTAACTTTAACATCGAACGTTCAGTGGACACATTCAATGCATCTGTTTCCATATCCATAAGTATAATCGTCGCTGCATGGTATAGTATTCCTATCGCGTTTTGATACGATTCAAAACCCATTTAATAAACACAAGATTTTACGTTCAAACGTTATTATTATATTTAGAATCAATTCGATCAAGGTAATTGAAACGACCGACAGAAGATCACGTATCATTTCTCTGACTGCTTCCTTCAAACGTCAAAACCCATCCATGACCACCGACAGGCCGAAAACTCATAAACGCCGATAACGTAAAATTACGGGACGCAGCCTCGGGCCTTCTACGTGTATAAAACGGTAGCATGTTTTCGCCAACTCTCGCAGCCTCTCTCACCGCTCACCTCTCCTATTTACCTCTCGGCCTCTACAGGCACCCTCTACTGCGAACAACGGTTCCCGCGCGGCCTCTCTCACCTCCGAAAATCTCGGCCTCTGGCCGAATCGACAGCGGACCGCCGCACAAATATCCTCGAGCTCGAAGCCTGCATCAATACGTTTCCTACGAATGGAAGCGTTTATCGCGATCGTGCCGTTTGTGCGATACGGTTATGTGTGCGTGCGTGGGGGGACGCGAGCGGCTCTTTATCAGGCGCGCAAGTGCCGTCGCGTCACGCGATGTTTGTTTGCCAGCGCAATGCAGACCATCGCGGATTGTTACTTTCGAGGGCCCTGCGCGCGTTGCAGTGGTTGTTAATGAAACATTCAGGGGGAGAGGTACGTAAGCGTGGGAGTTGCGAATTTTGTTGATTGAGCGGGTCAGAGATGTGCATTAGTGTTGAGATTGGTGTTTGAGATTTTATATAGATTTATTGCAATGTTCGTGGCGTTGAAGACTACGATTTGTTTTAACAAGGTGGTAATAGGGCTAATAGACTGTGTTTGTAGTATGCGTTTTCACTGCATCTAAAATGCGGATTCATTGTTTGATGAGCATGATAACAAGTCCCAGTCTTGCATGATTACATTCCTGTGTCGTTGTGAACTTTGTTAAATACAAGCATGAACAGTCAAGAAAAAAAGTATGTTATTAAATTTGATTGACAGAAAAAAATACGTGAGTTTTATAATGACATGTTGGGCGAAGTGACGTTGAAAAATCAACACTTCTTTAAGAGATAAATGGAAAATTATACAATCAACTTGGTTTTTGAATCTACCGCTTTATTACAGTGTAAACCCATTGTATTTCGAAGTACCCAGCTTAAAACTGTACAATCGCCTGATGTCTCGTCGGTAGCATAGTTCCACGTGCTTAACACAGTGATAGTGCCAAACTTTACTTTGTGTAGTTTTGATAAAGGCAACAACAAGTATATTGTGGAGAGCGGATTAGAATGAGACAATAGATCAGACCGTTGGGCATTATTCTCTATTACCGCATAATTAATCTTAGAACTATACAACTCATACTAATGAACTGTGGTTCCGGAGATAATTGCGATTTACGTGAGAACTACAAATTCAGGCTTTACAACTTGCCAGAAACTTTCTTAGCTCAAGGATTGTGGAAGACATTCGACCCAAACAACAATTGCAATTTAGAGGATTTTGTATACCTCTCGCGTGAATCTTGAAATCAAAAGGTCGTTCTTGCAATGTATACGCAAAGTTTTCAAATTAATATGTATGAGCGAAAAACGTTACATGGATATAAACAAGAAGATATTAAAAGAATTGAAATTCGCAATTTAAAAGTATATAAATAAATATTGTCAATGCTACAACGGTGCAACTTTTCTTATAAAAGAAAATTAAAGCTATACATCACTTTCAATGCAATTCTGATATATAAATTTTAAAAAAATTATACGAACACTGCCAGCAATATCCTATAATATATCAAATAATACGAGACAGTTTCATATCATGTGATATATTATAGGATATTACTGGCACGTGTTACTTTCTTCGAAAAAAGCAATTTAACTGCTAACTCTCTACATACGACCACGAACAACTTTCGATATTAAACGCGGTATAAATTGACTTTCGATTTTTTCTTCGTCAAGCGAAAAAAATTCTTGATGTTCCCGAACTGCGTACATTTCTAACGCTCATCAAAAAACCCTCAGCATCAGCTCTACCGCATTGATTCACCTCTTATCTCCAGCGCTCCATGAAGACAAACAAACGTGGCGAGCTTCATCCTTCAGTCCAGCCGGGATCGTGTTACTCGTTTCAAAGCATATACCCGCCGCGCGAAAACCGATTCGTTCCGAACTTTCTCATTAAATTCCCGCCGCCGCTGCGTCTTCAGAAACGCCCGCGAGCAATCGGACTTTTGCGAGTTCGCCGGGGCTGCTTTTGATTTCCGGTTCGGTGACGCGCTACCGCCACCAGCGCCGTCGAAAGGCCGGAATTGTTTCGCGCGGAGAAATGATCCACATTCGAGGAGAGAGGAGAGGTGAAGCATTTGAAAGCGTAATTGCGTCGAGGGTGGTGTAAGGGTGAAAAATTACGCCTAATGTCTTGGAGGAGCAAGGGGCGGAAAGTGGTTCAGTAGACGGTGATTGATTTGCTGAGCGGTGAGTTGGTTCGAAGTCTCGATCGGTTTTTGGAAAAATAAATCTATTAATGGGTGTCCGTTAAGTAGAGATAAAAAAAAAAGTAAATTTGGTAAAGTCTGAATTGCTGTTTAGGGCTGAAATAATTGAAGCGATTATTTAAGCCTGGATAGATAAATTTACCAATAATAATGGTTTAGTGTTTTTTTTAATAATTGCACTCTTATTTTACAAATTTTGTGAAGAAATCTTTTATTATTATTTTGAACAATTTTACAATCCAATTGTCATGTCCATTTTAAGAGCAAATGAATTTATTTATGAAAACGCGCTCTATTTACGTATTGATGAAGCTATCTTCATTTCAAATTTGTAATGCAAAGTTGTTCATCCTGTTTGTAACGCAAATTGGATATTTTCACTAATTAATAAAGCTACGTTTAATTATATCGTCTGTGGTAACGGTAGCTTAGCATATAAATAATGAATTTGAAGTGGAGAATACTAGATTATTTTAATGAGTTTTAACGAGAGGGTCAATTGATCATCGTAATGATATTGCGGTCACAGTGTAATTGGAAATGGATAAATAATTACAAACAGCCACAGTAAACTAGAATATACAAACTAAGAAGAATTACAAAAATTAGGTTGATCACATTCTTCTTTAAGATTATCAACTAAAATATCATTCATTATACGATCTTTGTGGGTATTTATAATATAACGTAAGTATGGAACATTTTTAAATGTTGGAGTTTTCCACATTTCTTGAGCTATTTGCTGATAATTTTGGATAACATAGGAATGTAACAAAATAATTTAATTTAAATTATTACAGTCAATTTTCTCCTGAAAATAATAAAATTAATATTAAAAATTGACTGTAATAATTTAAATTAAATTTTGAAGTAAGAAATAAAAAATAATTACAAAAAATTTGACATATTTCTGGCATCATTCATTGACGATATTGCATCAATTATCGAATCGTCTAAAATATTTTTTTCTCTTCTTTCAGGTGCTTCAATTATATCATATATTTCGTATAATTTTATGTCTTTTAAGGTTCTATTACGGTTATTTTAAATCTAAATTGATAAATTTCGAATTCATGATTTATTAATTTTTGTGTAGAATGAATTATATATCCTATCCTTATCTTAAAAAAATGATGGATTTGTTATGATGTCAATTTATTCGTGATTTGGTTGGTGGGAGTAATGGGTTGCTAGGTTACAAAAACAAAAGTGGCGCGAAGTTTCGCTAAAATTACGGCGCGCGAAGTGCGCTTAGAGATGACTGGTCTTGTTAAATTTTAACATTGAAAAATAATTTTTGTTAGTGCATATTACTGTCGGTGATAAATATCGGCTTTCCAGCAGCAGTCTTTCTTGGTATGTTTGTTTATTAATCTGTAATAAAATATATTTTATAAAGTTTTTTCATCATAAATAATAATAGTAAAATTTAATTTGTTATTTTACTCTGTACTACTTTAAAACATATAAATTTTTAAATAAAAAAAATAATTTGACAATGTATTTAATTTCTAAAACTTAAAATTGACGGTCAACTTTTTTAATATAGACAGTGCGAGAGTCGTACCGTGTATTTAGTATCTAATTTTAACAAGAAAAAATTAACAGTCAATTTTCTACATAATGTAAGAATCGCGCATTAATATTAAATAATTTTGTTAATTAAAATTTCTAAAAAAAATAGTGTCATTTCTTTAACACTTTTTTAGCGTATAAGGGTGACATTTAATAATCAATAAAGTCAATTTTTGTCATTGGTAATATGAAATTGAGACTATCATTTTTTCGCCTGTTGAATTTCACATGCAACATATACAAACCCGACTTCTACGTTGAAGGATCTATTAGCTGTTGTGTCGACGATTGGTTTTTTAAATTTGTAACTAAAGTATAAACTGTAACGGGGTTCAGTTATAGAGAGGGTATTAATCCCTCTCAGGGGTTCGCGGGGTAATATATATATACGGGTGTATTCTACGCCCGGGCGACTCACCGTTGTAGAATTACCTGTAGTCCGGCAGAAGCGCCTCGGCGCAGGTTCCAAACATGTGCCGAGGCGTATAAATAGTACATTACGATACGGGTGTGGAAGGTGATTATTTACCGCAGGAGACATTTTTCGCACGAGCGAAGCGAGTGCGAAAAGTCGAATGCGGTAAAAATCACTTTACGCATCAGTGTCGTACCGTATTTTACACCACGAGAGCCGAATAATCATATTAAAGTTATGATTTTGAGGTTAGAGTGGTGTAAATATTTTTTTCTCTTCTTTCAGGTGCTTCAATTATATCATATATTTCGTATAATTTTATGTCTTTTAAGGTTCTATTACGGTTATTTTAAATCTAAATTGATAAATTTCGAACTCATGATTTATTAATTTTTGTGTAGATATATCCTATCCTATCTTAAAAAAATGATGGATTTGTTATGATATAAATTTATTCGTGATTTGGTTGGTGGGAGTAATGGGTTGCTAGGTTACAAAAACAAAAGTGGCGCGAAGTTTTGCTAAAATTACGGCATGTTTTCACAAACATGCGAGCTCGGCTTCTATATTGTAGAAAGCCTAGGCCGCTTTCTACTCGAACCGGCGCTGCGCTCTGCCGCTGCTGCCAACTGCTGCCCGCGAACTACCGGCTGCTCGCTATGACCTAGCGTTACCAGCGCAGCCGGTCTTTCCCGCACAACGCCGCTGAGTTAACCTCTCAAGCGGCTATTGAGATACTTACTCCCGCTACCGATGTTCCTCTAGGAGGCAATGCCTGCGACTAGCTGCAGCTGCTGAAAAGGGTAGAGGTCGGTATTCGGGAAATCATGCATAGGTTAAGGCGCGCTCAATAATCACTCGTGACTCGACGATTTAAGATAAAACAAAACGGGTTTATTGCTGAAAGATGATTCGAGCTAAGGGGCGCGAAACCCGCACAAGTACGAACATAAAACGTGACAGGGATGGAGCGTGCCTCACTGTCCCCGGCCTATGCTGTTGCTCTCTTTCTCTCTCTTCCTCTCGCGCTCTCTCGCTCGACCACTCTCGCTGGTGGCAGCGCGGTGGTCCTCGGTTGCAGTCGTGGAGGCGCGGCACACACACTAAAAACTCTCACGATGCGCGGAGGTCCCGAACGACGACTTGTTGCGTGTCACGGCGGTCAACAACATGGCCGCGGCGTCGCATCGGTGGCGCGGCGGCTTCGTCTTCTTCTCCATCTGCCTCATTCGCGCGCCGCGTGGCGCGCTATCCCTCACGATACGTGCAAGCGCGCGAGATTCGAATCTCGCAACGCAGTATACGTGATTCTCATAACTTATATGGGCGCCCGTTACAAAACATACTGTAGTTTGTACTCTAGTATAATAATTGAGGGATTGAAGCAATATATCTCGTTCCCATCAATACATCTGCATAAACTGTCTAGATAATATAGTTACCACTGTAACACACAATAATTTAATTTAATTTTAAATAGTTAAAAAAAAATAATGTTGATCAAAATTTAATTAGTTTTACATTCATTTTGGTTTATATCCTTGACAACAGACTTTTTTTATTTCTATCACAATTTCTTTGCTATTATACCCACCAAAAAACGATTCCAGCCTGAAAATGAATCACGGTAATAATTCCTGTCCATCTTCTTCTTCGACAAAAAATTTTCAAAACCTTGAAGGATCAGTCATCGGTCTCTCGGAAAATTAACTTTCCTAAGAGAGAGCGCAGCCCCGCGACGCGCAAATCGCCGACTCTCCCTGAAAGATTCCCAAGGAGAGCACCACCACCCACCACCCACCACCCCCGTCGTAATCTAGCGTCCGTGCGCGCGGGGGCGAATTTTATTACTCGCGCGCGCGCACCGCCTGCACCTGGCGTTCATCTTCATTATTCTTCTATTATCCCGGCAGTGAGAGCCAAGTTCCTTTCCTCGCCGCCGTTTCCCCTCTGTCTTCGTACTCGTTACGGACGATGACTTTACGGATGCCCGCGCTGAAGTGCATTGTACTTATTACCGCATCAGGCTGATTAAGGAATTGAAAAATCAATTCCAAGAGTTTTTACGATTGTCGGGAGAAAGGAGTTAAGAGGAGTTCGGCAATTCAGGATGGAGAAGTTATGAGAACCTTTCTGTGGAGTTTTTAATTGAAATGGGCAGATATTCGAATTACTTTGGATTGTTTTTATGAGGTTTTGAATTCTTGAAGTATCTGCCAAGTGTGTATTTTATAGAAATATGATTATTTTTTTATATTATAAAATTTGATTTTGATATGATGCTAGGTGCAAACGGATAGTTAGAAAATTTTTTATTTATTTTTTTCCAATACAAAATGCATGTAGCTGGAAAAAAATTTTTGAGCATACATAATTGCAGTGTTGTGATATGTATGAAACTAATCTAGCACTTTTTATTTTATTTCAAAGTTGTCAACAATAACTTTTGAGTCATGTATTCTTTCAAGTTTTTTTTTCGAAAGTTCGAAAAAAAGTTCGATTTTGGTTGCATGAACCTCGTGAGGTTATACATTTTTATTGGGCTTCTGAACCCTTCTAGTTTACTAAATTAATGTATTTATTAGAAAATGTGTGTGAGTTCAATACACTATTTTATCCTTTACGCTGTTATATTTAAGCATATTGAAAAAAAAATGAAAATTTTTTCGAACTGTTCGATTTTTTGCACATTATTGTGTGCGTTTTACGTCAGGAATAATTAATTGATTAACAAGAGTCAAAGTTAACTATATACAATTGAACGTTGCTAGAATCATTAATCATTTGAAAATATTTTATTCATCACACCAATAAAGGGCAAGTTTGTATTTCAATTTCGAACTTCTTTAATTAAAAGAGAATATACTTTCATTAATATGTATGAGACTTTGGAGAATTTCAAGAAATTTAGGATACTATCTCCATATAAGACGTTTAATTTTGTGCACATTTAAAGCAATTAGCGTAAACTAGAAATTCATACCAGATGCTGTTGGAATAACGATGTAATCCAGCTGTAATATGCTTGTTGTCGATGACTCATGTAATCAATTGGAATATTTAGGCCATGTGAACTCGTCTTTTAGGGTAAACAAGGTTTTCGTAAATATGTCTGTAAGCTATTTGTCATGTAATCACTCGCCAGAACACGTTCCAATAATTAAATTTCTGAATGTTTTCGATATTAATTCTCACCTAGTATCACAAAATAACAAAACTTTTAATTTCTACAAATAACACTTCTTATTAATGGCTGATAGTACGGTTATACGAAGAACAAAATTTTCGGACGATACTAATTGGTGAGCCAATATAAGTTAACATATTCATCCAGTTAATAACTTTTCTAAACATTTTCAACTAGAATCTACATTCTATATCTTATATTATTGTTTATAATTCTTCCTATTAGCTACCAAGCCCAACACTCGGTATTTCAAGGCAATTATCGGGAGAAAACAAATCAGCACGCATAAACAGCTCTCAATGAACCGAAAGAAGCGTATCCCGTCGCAAGAGCCAGTCGGTCGACGTTCGTAAACATATTGTTCCACTCGGCGCGATCCTTTCCCTCCTCTCTTTCACTATACCGCCATCGCCATCATGATCATCAGGGCCATCAGTCCTCCTCTGCGATAAAACGACCCCTCGCTCGCTCAAACAAGAACTTTCGTCTCGTCCTCTCTCTTTCCCTCCCACTTACCCTCGGCTCCACACACAAAAGGGGTGTGCAGAGATAGCGCTTTTGCCTGGCCGCGCGATCGCCGCCTTTAAGCTCCCAGGAGGAGATAATATATTTGTGCCAAGTTTCGAAGAGAGAGTGTGTGCACGCCGCGCGTGGCCTCTTGAACTTGGGTGATTTACGGCGAAACATACTTCAGTGCGCCAGCGGAGGTGCGCGCATGCCGAGGAATATCGTCCCGTCGTGTATAATAATACTCAGCTCCCTCGTGTGTGTATACATATATACACCTGTGCATCACGGGTGTGTGTTAGCATCCGCGTATACGTATTTTTTCGGCATTATTATACTTATCTGGAGGGCGGATGTTCCTGCAGTGCTGATACACCGACGGCGACGTATAACCTCTCGCGTTCTATACCTCGAGGGGGTGCATTTTCTCATCAAGGGCGGGGGAAGAGTTCCGATGCGAGCAAGTGTGTGTCATGCGCGCGTGCTGATATTCGGTTAGGAAAGTTGGGCGCGTAATCGAAGCCGATCCTTTGGCGGCGCGCGTTTCGGATTCAATTTGCGCCCGCCTGATGGGTAGCTGGAAAGATGTAAGCGCCAGGGTGAGGAGGTTGTTAAGCGAACGATGTCAGTTAATAAGTTTGGGGACGAATAGCAGTGTCGGTGAAAGTTGGGATATGGTGGAGAGATGCTGTATTTGGACTAATGATAGATTAATTTCACACGGTGTATATATAATTCATACAGGGATTATATGCGTATAACGTATATACAAAAAAAAAAAACGCTGCCAATTCATTGGCAAGATGCTTCCTCAAACTAATTTATCGATTCCATTTTTTAAATTTAAAAAACAAAAGTAAATTTTTCACAACAAAACTTTATTAGTAAATAAAACTTTTCAAATTTGTTTCGTTGATCACTCATTTTCCAAATATTTAGATAAGGTAATATCGATGTTAATGAGTTCAACATGATGTAGTTTTTATTTGAGCACATTGTATAGGATTGTATAGGATGTATAGGATACATAAATGAAAAAACAAAAAAGATATTTTTTATATTCAGTCAAATTGTTTAACAAACAACAAAGAACCACAAAGAAAACAGTTTTATTTATTTAGATAAGGTAATATCGATGTTAATGAGTTCAAAATGATGTAGTTTTTATTTCAGCACAAATTTTGACCAACATAACCTCTTGAAATTTTAACACAATGTTGTACTCGATAAGTGTAATAAGGGGTAAAAATTTTGAGTCAATCAATCGAATATTCTTTTTAAAAATACAAATATAAGAAATTTATAAAAAAATTTTAACCTCAAATATCTTTGGTCACAACGGTCAGATTTTTTTGGGCAAAGAACTGACTCCTTAGACATAAAAAAGCTAATGCTCTGCCAAATTTCAAAACGATTCATTGACTTTTACTCCTGTTATCGTAAAGGAAAGAAAACGTACATTTTTTCAAAAATAATTTTTTTCTCGGAAACAAATCAACATAACCTCTTCAAGTTTTAACACAATGTTGTACTCGATAAGTGTAATAAGTGGTAAAATTTTTGAGTGGAAAAATGAAAAAGTTTTTGAGATATTAATTAAAGAAATATAAACCATATTTTCATTAATAAAAATTACAGGCTAGAGATAATTTAAATTTAAAAAAAAAGAAATTGTATGTAATTTAAAGACCTTTTAATAAAAATTTAGTTTATTAAGTAATACTGGCTGAAACAAATTAAAAAATCAAAAAAACGAAAAATTCAAAATCGTTTTTTGGTTATAAAAAAAAAAATCGGTAAAATCAAAAAGTAGGTTATGCTCTCTCTATTCTCCTCCGAAACGAAGAGAATAACCCTTTTCCGATGTAAATCAGTCGATCGGTTCAAAAGTTATCGGCTTTATACACACACACACACACACGCACACACACGCGCACACACACACACGAAAATTTTTTTTATCAAAAACGACGGATTTTAGCGCCAAAAGTCTTAAAACATATTTTTGAACATTTTTTGTTTCAAAAATTTTTTTCACTATTACAAAGCTTCCTCTTTGAGGAAGCAAAAAATAAGGAATTATGATAGACAGAATTTTTGTTATTTTTATGCTGTTTCATAATATTGATTAAGTTTTTAAGAAAGTGCGTGATATGGAATTAGCTGCACGTTATGTATATGCGATAAAGATTTTTACGCAAACTTTTTAAACTTTTAAAACTGCTGGTTTGATATAGATACGAACGACTATTTCGATATCACGATGAGTCGCAGTGTGTATGTAATAAGGCAGATTAGCTTCATTATAAAATAGATTAAACCGCGTATAAATAAGAGATAAGTCATACGATGTCATTTTATAATTAAGACTCTGAGATAATATCCTTTGAAATTATGTAACATGATGCGTTAACTTTGAATGAATAATTGTTTTCACATTTATTTATTTATAACTGGAATTTGTAGCTTGAAGAATCGTCCTTTTTATTTGGAATTTTTAAGAGTTGATTTTTAATTTGATGCAAAAAAGAAAGGTCTCTTTAGCTACATTCATAAAATATTTAGAAAATAGAATTATCTTAAAAAATACTTTTTATAAATAGAGTAAATAATTTTACTTGTAGGTATAATTTCCAACAAAGTCTTGATTAATTTTTAACTATTTATATTCATTGCTATCTACAAAGTATCATTGGCAAAAATGCACAATAGTTACGGCATTTTGTTAAATACTGGTTTGGTTAGCATACTACGCGGGCTGCTATTAAGTTTTCCTTCATTTACTTTTGCTTCTTAATTCCTGACATTTCCAATAAACGTTCCAATAATTCAAACTGACTTCCCCATTTCGATAAAACGCTACATGTTTCATGACTTTTCTACATTATGTAATGGATAGCATGAACTGTTGTTATGATTCGAGAAACGTTTTTTCATAGCCCTTCGTAGACATTCATTCTATGAGCAAATAAAATAGAGAAATTTTACATTTTATCCACATGAAACAATCTAATTTAAAAATTCATAGTGTATAACTTTATAAATTTTCCCCAATGTCTTTAGATTACAGATATAACGTTTTCCAAACAATACAGTAAAAAGTCGAACGAAACGAATGCACTACAACCAACGGCTCATTTGTCGTCCAGAGAATCGAGCGATTATAGAGGCGATTTCTCGGTTGAGCTCTCGAGCCCCTCGATAAATCGCTCAGTCGTGACAAGAATGCGGTGCGGGTGACCACAAAAGAAGCCCAAGACACGCTTGAATAATTATAACGTATATGGACAGGCCAAAGTGAGATGTATACGCGCGGAACGCGAGAGCTATAGCGAAGAGGATGAAGTATTGGTTGGCCGAAACGAGCGCGACGGGAGGTGGGCGAGTTTCGTTTGAAGAGCTTGTATTTTCTGCCTGTCTCTACTTTTAATGTGTTTGTCTTTGCGTTATCATTAAGTTGACAGTTTTATATTGTATTGCAGAGAGGTCGTTACGTATCTGCTGATCATTTTTAATTTCATTCAAAAATAACACCTATAATTTATTCAATAACAGAAAGGAATTTTTTCGGGTCGACATAACACGTAATGGCTACGTCGTACTGAAATAGGAATTGCGATTTATTTGTGCAGAATATTCGTTCATGCTAATGGTTTAAAGTGGAAGAAAAATGTTTCCATTTTCCTGGTACGTGAAAAAAATTCTAGATAAATTGATTTGTTCTATTTTTGTCATCTTTTTTATTACGAGGCCTTTTTTTATTGCTGCTCTTAAAAGGTGAATACATCAGCATAAAAATGTAAATATTCCAAAAAGCAAGTTGTACAGAAGATTTAAAAGAAATAGAAAATTTTTTAAAGTTTCTTTTCAAATCTAAATGAATGTAAATAAATGAACTTTTCATTTTAGGATTTCAGTAAACTTTAATTCATTTCAAAATTTTCGCGTCTTTAGAAATACACGGAAATAATAGAATTTTATTTCACATTTTTAATAAAATTTTTCGTACACGATGAAAAAATTTACATTACCATACAAATTCTATTAATATGATTCATTATATCCTACATTAATAAAGACGAGAAGAACAAAAAATAAATAATTCAAAAAAGCTGGACAATAACATGAATTGAAATAAAATTCAACTTCACTTTAATGAAGACCGAGTTTCCAATTTGCAATTACACACTTCTTCAAATCTATAATACGCTAACAACACCAATTTGCCCGTGCCCCAATAAATCCGAATCCCCATCCGCACGCAATCGAGTATAGCTGCCGAAAACGGGGCGTACGCGCGATAAAGACGAGAAACCTGGTACAGTCTTGGGCGAGAATTACGAACTGCGCCAGCACGTGCGCCAAACGCAGTCTACGTGCGCGTGCATGCGGCTGCCGAAGCCGGGAGAGATTATGCGATACTTTTCGAACTGAAACTTGGACCGGTCGCGTTTTATGGACAATCATTATTCAGCCAACTGCAGCGCCCCCCCCCCCCCACTAACGCATTATTACGCACGCGCGTATTGTCGCAAGAGATTGGTGCTTGGCGAGGTTCTGCGGGTGGGTGGATGGCTGTTTGATTGTATTTTTCTTTGTTAGGTTGGATGGTGTCGGTTGTGAAATTAAAAGACTTGTATATACAATCGGTCATAAGAATTGCAGCTTTATTAACTAACAAGGAGCTCTCTAAATTTGAATAAGTGAAATTCACTTCAAGTAAGTGAATATTCACTTATACGAAGTGAATTTTCACTTATTTGATGTTAGAGTAGAACTTCTCACGTCTAGATCATGGATTTGGCTAAAACTTCGGGATGTTATTTTTTAAACCAAAAAATGAATTCCTGTTTTTTATTTTGACCATTGGGCTCTATGGATAGAGATACCTAAAGCAGTTTCTTCACAATATCTAGGGGAAAGGTGTCCACAGAGACCTAAATAAGTTGATAGCTAAAGGTTGCGAATAATAGAAGGTGCCATATCACTCATATCACCCATAAAATCGTTAGAGAAAAAGGAAATCGGTACCCACTTTTTTATGCTGTGTTTTTTATGCTTTGATTGCTTATAACTTTTTAAGGAATTAATATTTTAAATGAATTGAAGTTTAAATGAAAGCTCTTTTTGACAACTTCCTGTTTATTTTTGCATGATTCTTCTGACACTTTTTGCTATCGATTTATATAGGTCTCCGTAGACATCTATTTCCCCTAAATATTTCAAAAACTGTTCTATCTTTGTCCCTGGAACCTAATGCACAAAATCCTAAAACATGGATTCATTTTTTGTATCGAAAAATGACATTTTGAAGTTTTAGCTAAATCCATGATGCAGAGAAGCTCTTCTTGTAAGTCTATTTAGTATAACAGAAAATAAAAATCATGCTTTTTAATTCTGAGTTTCTTCAATTTTCCGATATCGTACTAATTAGCTTTGCCCAGCTTTGCTCGAAACTTGACACCTAACTTGATTTAAATATATGTGAATTCGGTAATACCAATACAAATTTATTCAATAACCATCATCAATAACATTTTTCGAGAACCCGAAAAAATTGCTATCTTTTGATAATTAGCAGTATAAAATCAAATATATCATTAATTTCGTAAATAGAATAAATGCAATTCTTCAGACGCACGGCGAAGCATAATTCGACATGCTAAATCCGCAATTAAATAAGTACCCCTAATTAACATTTCGTTTCCCGATTTTTACCACTCATTTGACCATTGAAAATATAATCTCATTTGTCAATTCCGTATTAATATAATATTCCGCAACTGCATTAACCCTCACTGCGCAATCGCGCCACGAATAAACTCGCCCCCATGCGCGCGGTTTATTGCGAATTTCGTCACGTTCTCCACATCCGTCCGATAATCCGCGCGCGCGTGTAGCTCTGCGCGCAGCCGAGCGCCGTAAAAAATTTAAAGAGGTGCGCAAAAATTCTAAATGCTATACCCCGTCTCGTATTTTTCGTACAGTGTCCTGCCACTAAAATGCCCGTCGCTCATTATCTGTTTCAGAAATACGTGAGCGAGGGCTCCACGGTGCGGGACTGCGTGCCGTCGTGTCAGGAGAAGGGTGAGTACCTATTTTTCGTCTTATTGCAAATATATTTGGTTATTTATGCTGCTTCGGTATCGAATTTTATTATGGGATAATATATAACGGGAGAAACAGAGACGATGTAATATTTTGATATTACGGAATTTATCCTGCGCTGATGTACAAATGGTTTCGTTTGTGATGTAAACAGTCGCTTTATACGGTGGATTTTATTGTTTTATTGTCAATAATAATCAGGATGAGTTAGCGGACCATTGGCCGCAGGCGTATAATAAAGAGTGTTTTGAAAATAACGTGGCAAATGTGGATACTTAAAAGGATCCTTGTACGAGCGCATAAAACCGTTGATTGGTTTAATGCATGAGAAGTACGCGTTATTTTTGCATCTGCTGTTGCCGATGAATCGTACAAATCTTTTCATCGTACAGTCAAAGGAATTTTACGATATCATATTGCACAATGCATAATTTTATATCCTACTTTCAATTTTTCCGACTTTTATGCGATCATTGTTTGTAACAAAAGTGTATTTACTATCAAAAAGCCATTCGGCTACGTTAACATACACATTTCCAAAACAACGCCAACCGAAAACTTTTGAATTTAAAATAAAACGGAATTCCTCCGATCCCAGCCAACATTTTTTTCCCGCACGAAGCTACCGTTTGTCACTACTCTCACTACTCTTCGCACTACTCTCTGCTCCTACTCCAACCAGCTCGGTGCTTCCACTCTTCAGTACGGAAAAATCTATCGAATTAAGGGGGTGCCATAGTCGTACCGTTACCGACCGAGAAATTCATACAGTTTCAAGCTGATTAAAAATAAAATACGTAAAATCAGAAAAAAACAAGAGAACACTTCGCTGCGGTTTTGAACGTTCTATCACCTAGTAAAAGTTTGAAGTCGAAATATTAAGTGGTTTTTGCAAAAACTTTGAACAAAACAAAATTCGGTTTCGTTCAAAGTTTTTGCAAAAACAACTTGATATTTCGACTCCAAACTTTTACTGGATGATAGAACGTTCAAAACCGCAGCGAAGTGTTCTCTTGATTTTTTGTGATTCGACGTATTTTATTTTTAATCAGCTTGAAACTGTGTGAATTGCTCGGTCGGTAATGGTAGGACTATGGAACCCCGTTAAACGACCCAAGAACAACAACCTCGACAAGACAACTCGCGCTCATGGAATCCGAGGAATCCCAAGAGCGCGCGTATACGCGCCACACAGTTCATTCGGCGGCGTGCGTTCTGAATCGGCCCGAAATCGAAAGCTGTTTCATCGCGCGCTCGTCGACGTCAAACCGATCGACCCGCACACGCGACGCGAACTTTGAGTTCCCGAGGCCTTTGGCGAGGCTAGAGAGTGAGCGAAAGAGAGAGAGAGAGAAAGAGACAGAGAGACAGAGAGAGCTAGCTAGCAGCGGCTTCAAAGAACTTTATCGCTCGCTTTCTCCTTTTAACCGGTCCCCCGTCGAAGAGAGCCAGCCGTTCCCTTTGAGCCCACCGAAAGCACGTCAGCTCGCGTTCTTACGCCGCGCACGCGGAGCAAGCTATCTTCGCTCTCGTTTCTACTGGTCGCTTTTCGCGTTGTCTCTTTTTTTCTCTTTCTCCCTCGCTCTCGCTTCCTCGCTTTTGACTCGTTCCCTCCCGAGGTTTCGCTGGCTCTTGGGTAGACGAGGAAGGGTAGATTATGAGAGTCGATCGCTTAGTCACTGCCAGTTTTACATTTTGCAGCGGGAGAGTGTATGGATTTTTCGGCTTTGATTTTTTATGCACGACGGATAAGCCTTTCGGATAAGCAAATGTATAAGATAAAAGAGACCAATCGGATGATTTTTATACGAGTGGGAGAAACCAATTTTGTGCTCAATCATTTTATTTTGGAGTCTTTTTATTGTAAATAAAATTTTTCCAAAAATAAATAAGTACCATGGAAATTACTTTGCGATTGTGAATATTGTATTTTGTAAAGAGAAATAAAATAGTATGAAATAAGAAAATAAAAATAATAGTTAAGTAAGTAAAATTGAATGAACAGAAGTAAATGTAGGTGAAATCTAGGCAGGCATTATAATAGATTTTTCTTTTACAACTTTTAGTTAAATTCTAACATTACTTATGCTCGATGCAACAGTGGAAGTTTTGCACATTAAAATATTTTCGAAAATGTATTGTTAAATTAAATAGTCTGTAAAAATAATAAGATTTAAGAAAAAATAATATAACTCCTATTAGAATTCAGATCTTAATAATTTATATTGGGTTGAATTACTTAAGACAATGCGATGTATAATGTATAATCCAAACTTGCACAGGATTGGGATTCCAATAAACTCTGACAAGTGTTTACTAATTAGCACCTTCAAACCCCAACAATATTTTTATGAATTTATGTTAATTGATTTGCTACTCGTTACATTCGTTGAAAAGTAAATAAAACTCTACTTATAATTCACTCATTTGTTTTACTTAACTGAACACTACAAAAGTCATACATTTTATTTAGTACTATAATATGTTAAACGAAATTTCAGCAAATATTTTGAGATCAAAAACCTCATCAAAATGAATTGCCCACCACATATTGCGCTCGTACAGTACAAACCCTCTGAATCGAAGACGATTTTTCCCAGGCGTCTTTGAACGGTCAGCGTTGACCCCCCAGTCTTTAGAAAACAGCCGCGCTGATCCGCCTGATTTCTCAGCCGAAGGCTCGAGCTATACGTACACCTACCACGCGCTTTTCAACTCTTCCGTCTCAGCCTCCCCCCGCTATCTCGCCATCTCTTCTCTGCCAAGATAAATGTCTTGGTGGGCGTAAATAGATAGCGCAATTTCGCATGGAATGAAATAAAAAGAAGAAAAAGAAGGCGCGTGGGGGAGGAGAAAAAAGGAAACCCGTTCGTTCGACCGGCGTGTGTGACGGGAATTTTCAAAAGCCCTCCTTGAAATCGAAATTAGCGAAGGGAGCTGTGGAATTTTAATGCTATTTACGATTTCGTGAATTGCTTTGTTATCCGATTGTGAGCGGCACGATGTTGTTTCTTTTCTTGATCGTGTGCTTTGAAAAGTTTTTTGGAATAGTTGTTGGTTTTTTTTTTTTTTTAATTCTGAAGTTTATTTTTGTATATTGTTGTACAATATAGTAACAAAATTCAAACGCACTTCGCGCGTACTATTTTTTTCCGGTTATAAACACTATTTTTCACTATGATTTAGTTTTAATTAGTTTCAATGATAAGATAATTAGATACATTTCTTAAGCAAAAAATCAAATGTGTTATTCTATTTTAATTATTTAGTAGTTCTATAAATACTTGAGTTCCAAAACTCAAATCTAGCACATTTTCAATCTAAAAACCGCTGCCAATTCATTGGCAAGATGCTTCCTCAAACTAATTTATCGATTCTAATTTTTAAATTTAAAAAACAAAATTAAATTTTTAACAACGAAACTTTATTAATAAATAAAACTGTCTTCTTTGTTATTCTTTGTTGTTTGTTAAACAATTTTACTTAATACAAAAAAATCTTTCCACTGAGTACCATCCTTTATTGCTTTTTTTTTATTTTACATCTTTCATGCTACCCTCGTGGTGGCGAGGTGAACTATCGTTCGCCAGGCTTTAACGCTGTATTATAGAACTGGCTTGTCTGCGCCATGTTGGATATGGCTAAGGTATACCTATATATAGTGGACACTTACCTAAAATTAAAAATAAAAGAAAAATTCACCTTCAAAATATGAATACATTCCATGAATTTCATAAAAATGTGAAATATCTATGGTCACAACAGTCAAATTTTTTTTTTTTTTGGCAAAGAACTGAATCCTTAAATATAAAAAAAGCTCATTCTCTGCCAAATTTTAAAACGATTCATTGATTTTTACTTCTGTTATCGTAAACGAAAAAAAACGCCCTTCTTTTCAAAAATAATTTTTTTCTCGGAAACAAATCAACATAACCTCTTCAAATTTTAACACAATGTTGTACTCGATAAGTGTAATAAGTGGTAAAAATTTTGAGTCAATCAATCGAATATTCTTTTTAAAAATACAAATATAAGAAATTTATTTTCTCTATTCCTCGGGCGAAAGTACGCATTTTCGCCGTTTGTTTACACTAGAAGAAGAAGCACTTTTGCCCACTGCGTGCGTCACTTGTTTCACGCGCGACCGAAAGCTCTGTGAGCAATGTTTTTAATAGCCTAACCCCATATACGATACAGCGGATTGTGACTTTACCGCGCGGAAGTCGTGAAAGGGTGCGACTTCGGCGCGGAACTGTCTCGTATCGGGAGCGTGGTGCTCTCAAGAAGGATGGTCTACTATGAATTCATGTTTATTTATTTGAAAATATCCTGTCTCTCTCTCCCTATTGTTCTTTATCTCTCTCTATTTTAGCCTATTGGCGGAACATTATGATATTCGTATAAGTATTTTTATAAGTATTTTATTTACCACATGTTCTCTTATTTATTATTTCAAAGATTATCTTTTTAGTTTTCTTTTGCATTGTTATTTTTTTGATAAATCTTTTATATCTCTTATGTATTTTACGATACATTGAACTAAATTGTTATTGTATTCTATTGTAATTAACTGAAATTTATAATTTTATACCTTTTAATGTATTTTCTCATTTTTGCCGAAAAGGCAGAATAAAGATTTATCTATTTATCTATCTATCTCTCTATCCCTCTTTCTCTTGACTCACATGAGTATATAACAATCTACTTGTTCATGTATTTTCGATGCCCGCCCCAACCAGCAGCACTCGCTACGCTCGTGCTGCAAATGTTGGGCGGGCATCGAACACACATAAACGCGCGCATCGGGAAAAATCAATTACGACAGGTAAAATAAAATTGAAAAATATAATCTGCAAACTACAAGAACGACGTGAAGTCGCTAACGCTATCAAAGCATAGGGCGAAAGTAAAAATATGGCTGCGCAGAGTTGATGTCACTAGGAAAGACGATGATTTTCGACTTTTCTAGACTGATTAATTAACCTACTTTCGCCCGGGAATAGAGAAAAATACTATTTCTTACACGGGGTTAAATGGAACTCCTGCATGCACGTGATATGACGGCCTCGGCTTCGCCTCGGTCGTTATGGTCACGTGCCTGCGAAAGTTCCATTTTCCCCCCTTGTAAGAAAATCTACTA